>CAWVNZ010000734.1:0-63613 GCA_963930735.1 Dioctria linearis
TTTTCACAAATTAATTTTCTACTGTCGCAAATTTTAAATTCGCCAGGGATTGCCTTTTCTATAGTAAGTTTTTCAAAAAATAATTTTTTACTATGGCAAATTTTAATTGCGCCAGGGATTGCCTTTTCTACAGTAAATTTTTCAAAAAATAATTTTCTATTGTCGCAAATTTTAATTGCGCCAGGGATTGCCTTTTCTACAGTAAATTTTTCAAAAAATAATTTTCTACTGTCGCAAATTTTAATTGCGCCAGGGATTGCCTTTTCTACAGTAAATTTTTCAAAAAATAATTTTTTACTGTCGCAAATTTTAATTACGCCAGGGATTGCCTTTTCTATAGTAAATTTTTCAAAAAATAATTTTTTACTGTCGCAAATTTTAATTACGCCAGGGATTCAATTTTCTATTGTAAATTTTTCAAAATTTAATTTTATACTGTCGCAAATTTTAATTGCGCCAGGGATTGCCTTTTCTACAGTAAATTTTTCAAAAAATAATTTTTTACTGTCGCAAATTTTAATTACGCCAGGGATTGCCTTTTATATAGTAAATTTTTCAAAAATTAATTTTTTACTGTCGCAAATTTTAAATACGCCAGGGATTGCCTTTTCTACCGTAAATTTTTCAAAAAATAATTTTCTACTGTCGCAAATTTTAATTACGCCAGGGATTGCCCTTTTCTACAGTAAATTTTCAAAAAATAATTTTTTACTGTCGCAAATTTTAAATACGCCAGGGATTGCCTTTTCTATAGTAAATTTTTCAAAAACTAATTTTTTACTATCGCAACTTTTAATTACGCCAGTGATTGCCTCTTCTATAGTAAATTTTTCAAAATTTAATTTTATACTGTCGCAAATTTTAAATACGCCAGGATTTGCCTTTTCTATAGTAAATTATTCAAAAAATAATTTTTTATTGTCGCAAATTTTAATTGCGCCAGGGATTGCTTTTTCTACAGTAAATTTTTCAAAAACTAATTTTTTACTGTCGCAAATTTTAATTACGCCAGGGATTGCCTTTTCTACAGTAAATTTTTCAAAAAATAATTTTTTATTGTCGCAAATTTTAAATACACCAGCGATAACCCTTTTCTATAGTAAATTTTACAAAAAATAATTTTCTACTGTCGCAAATTTTAATTGCGCCAGGGATTGCCTTTCCTACAGTAAATTATTCAAAAAATAATTGTTTACTGTTGCAATATTTTAATTGCGCCAGGGATTGGCTTTTATATAGTAAATTATTCAAAAAATAATTTTTTACTGTCGCAAATTTTTAATACGCCAGGGATTGGCTTTTCTATAGAAAATTTTTCAAAAACTAATTTTTTACTGTCGAAAATTTTAATTACGCCATGGATTGCCTTTTCTATAGTAAATTTTTCACAAATTAATTTTTTACTGTCGCAAATTTTATTGCGCCTGGGATTGCCTTTTCTATAGTAAATTATTCAAAAAATAATTTTTTGCTGTCGCAAATTTTAATTGCGGCAGGGATTGCCTTTTCTATAGTATATTTTTCAAAAAATAATTTTTTACTGTCGCAAATTTTAATTACGCCAGGGATTGCCTTTTCTATAGTAAATTTTACAAAAATTAATTTTTTACTGTCGCAAATTTAAATTGCGCCTGGGATTGCCTTTTGTACAGTAAATTATTCAAAAAATAATTTTTTACTGTCGCAAATTTTAAATACGCCAGGGATTGCCTTTTCTATAGTAAATTTTTCAAAAACTAATTTTTTACTGTCGAAAATTTTATTTACGCCAGGGATTGCCTTTTCTATAGTAAATTTTTCAAAAAATAATTTTCTACTGTCGCAAATTTTAATTGCGCCAGGGATTGCCTTTTCTACCGTAATTATTCAAAAAATAATTTTTTACTGTCGCAAATTTTAATTACGCCAGGGATTGCCTTTTCTATAGTAAATTTTTCAAAAATTAATTTTTTACTGTCGCAAATTTTAATTGCGCCAGGGATTGCCTTTTCTATAGTAAATTTTTCAAAAAATAATTTTATACTGTCCGCAAATTTTAATTACGCCAGGGATTGCCTTTTCTATAGTAAATTTTTCAAAAAATAATTTTTTACTGTCGCAAACTTTAATTACGCCAGGGATTGCCTTTTCTATAGTAAATTTTTCAAAATTTAATTTTCTACTGTCGCAAATTTTAATTGCCCCAGGGATTGCCTTTCCTATAGTAAATTTTTCAAAAATTAATTTTTACTGTCGCAAATTTTAATTGCGCCAGAGATTGCCTTTTCTATAGTAAATTTTTCAAAAAATAATTTTTTACTGTCGCAAATTTTAAATACGCCAGGTATTGCTTTTCTATAGTAAATTTTTCAAAAAATAATTTTTTACTGTCGCAAATTTTAATTGCGCCAGGGATTACGTTTTCTATAGTAAATTTTTCAAAAATTAATTTTATACTGTCGCAAATTTTAAATACGCCAGGGATTGCCTTTTCTACAGTAAATTTTTCAAAAAATAATTTTTTACTGTCGAAAATTTTAAATACGCAGGGATTGCCTTTTCTATAGTAAATTTATCAAATATTAATTTTTTACTGTCGCAAATTTTAATTACGCCAGGGATTGCCTTTTCTATAGTAAATTTTTCAAAATATAATTTTTTACTGTCGAAAATTTTAAATACGCCAAGGATTGCCTTTTCTATAGTAAATTTTTCAAAAAATAATTTTTTTCTGTCTCAAATTTTAATTGCGCCAGGGATTGCCTTTTCTACAGTAAATTTTTCAAAAAATTATTTTTTACTGTCGCAAATTTTAATTACGCCAGGGATTGCCTTTTCTATAGTAAATTTTTCAAAAAATTATTTTTTACTGTCGCAAATTTTAATTGCGCCATGGATTGCCTTTTCTATAGTAAATTTTTCAAAAATTAATTTTATACTGTCGCAAATTTTAAATACGCCAGGGATTGCCTTTTCTACAGTAAATTTATCAAATATTAATTTTTTACTGTCGCAAATTTTAATTACGCCAGGGATTGCCTTTTCTATAGTAAAATTTTCAAAAAATAATTTTTTACTGTCGCAAATTTTAAATACGCCAGGGATTGCCTTTTCTATAGTAAATTTTTAAAAAAATAGTTTTTTACTGTCGCAAATTTTAATTGCGCCAGGGATTGCCTTTTCTATAGTAAATTTTTCAAAATTTAATTTTATACTGTCGCATATTTAATTACGCCAGGGATTGCCTTTTCTATAGTAAATTTTTCAAAATTTAATTTATACTGTCGCAAATTTTAAATACGCCAGGGATTGCCTTTTCTATAGTAAATTATTCAAAAAATAATTTTTTACTGTCGCAAATTTTAATTGCGCCAGGGATTGCCTTTTCTATAGTAAATTTTTCAAAAATTAATTTTTTATTGTAGCAAATTTTAATTGCGCCAGGGATTGCCTTTTCTATAGTAAATTTTTCAAAATTTAATTTTATACTGTCGCAAATTTTAAATACGCCAGGGATTGCCTTTTCTATAGTAAATTTTTCAAAAATTAATTTTTTACTGTCGCAAATTTTAAATACGCCAGGGATTGCCTTTTCTATAGTAAATTTTTCAAAAAATAATTTTTTACTGTCGCAAATTTTAATTGCGCCAGGGATTACGTTTTCTATAGTAAATTTTTCAAAAATTAATTTTATACTGTCGCAAATTTTAAATACGCCAGGGATTGCCTTTCTACAGTAAATTTTTCAAAAAATAATTTTTTACTGTCGAAAATTTTAAATACGCCAGGGATTGCCTTTTCTATAGTAAATTTATCAAATATTAATTTTTTACTGTCGCAAATTTTAATTACGCCAGGGATTGCCTTTTCTATAGTAAATTTTTCAAAAAATAATTTTTTACTGTCGAAAATTTTAAATACGCCAGGGATTGCCTTTTCTATAGTAAATTTTTCAAAAAATAATTTTTTACTGTCGCAAATTTTAAATACGCCAGGGATTGCCTTTTCTATAGTAAATTTTGCAAAAAATAATTTTTTACTGTCGCAAATTTTAATTGCGCCATGGATTGCCTTTTCTATAGTAAATTTTTAAAAATTAATTTTATACTGTCGCAAATTTTAAATACGCCAGGGATTGCCTTTCTAGAGTAAATTTTTCAAAAAATAATTTTTTACTGTCGCAAATTTTAAATGCGCCAGGGATTGCCTTTTCTACAGTAAATTTATCAAATATTAATTTTTTACTGTCGCAAATTTTAATTACGCCAGGGATTGCCTTTTCTATAGTAAAATTTTCAAAAAATAATTTTTTACTGTCGCAAATTTTAAATACGCCAGGGATTGCCTTTTCTATAGTAAATTTTTCAAAAAATAATTTTTTACTGTCGCAAATTTTAATTGCGCCAGGGATTGCCTTTTCTATAGTAAATTTTCAAAATTTAATTTTATACTGTCCCAAATTTAATTACGCCAGGGATTGCCTTTTTTATAGTAAATTTTTCAAAATTTAATTTTATACTGTCGCAAATTTTAAATACGCCAGGGATTGCCCTTTCTATAGTAAATTATTCAAAAAATAATTTTTTACTGTCGCAAATTTTAATTGCGCCAGGGATTGCCTTTTCTATAGTAAATTTTTCAAAAAATAATTTTTTACCGTCGCAAATTTTAATTGCGCCAGGGATTGCCTTTTCTATAGTAAATTTTTCAAAAATTAATTTTATACTGTCGCAAATTTTAATTGCGCCAGGGATTGCCTTTTCTATAGTAAATTTTTACAAAAATTAATTTTATACTGTCGCAAATTTTAAATACGCCAGGGATTGCCTTTTCTACAGTAAATTTTTCAAAAAATAATTTTTTACTGTCGCAAATTTTAAATACGCCAGGGATTGCCTTTTCTATAGTAAATTTATCAAATATTAATTTTTCACTGTCGCAAATTTTAATTAGGCCAGGGATTGCCTTTTCTATAGTAAATTTTTCAAAAAATAATTTTTTACTGTCGAAAATTTTAAATACGCCAGGGATTGCCTTTTCTATAGTAAATTTTTCAAAAAATAATTTTTTACTGTTGCAAATTTTAATTGCGCCAGGGATTGCCTTTTCTATAGTAATTTTTTCAAAATTTAATTTTATACTGTCGCAAATTTTAATTACGCCAGGGATTGCCTTTTCTATAGTAAATTTTTCAAAATTTAATTTTATACTGTCGCAAATTTTAAATACGCCAGGGATTGCCTTTTCTATAGTAAATTATTCAAAAAAATAATTTTTTACTGTCGCAAATTTTAATTGCGCCAGGGATTGCCTTTTCTATAGTAAATTTTCAAAATTTAATTGTATACTGTCGCAAATTTTAAATACGCCAGGGATTGCCTTCTCTATAGTAAATTATTCAAAAAATAATTTCTGACTGTCGCAAATTTTAAATTCGCCAGGGATTGCCTTTTCTACAGTAAATTTTTCAAAAAATAATTTTTTACTGTCGCAAATTTTAAATACACCAGGGATTGCCTTTTCTATAGTAAATTTTTCAAAAATTAATTTTTTACTGTCGCAAATTTTAATTGCGCCAGGGATTGCCTTTTCCATAGTAAATTTTTTCAAAAAATAATTTTATACTGTCGCAAATTTTAATTACGCCAGGGATTGCCTTTTCTATAGTAATTTTTCAAAAAATAAGTTTTTGCTCTCGCAAATTTTTCTACAGTAAATTTTTCAAAAATTAATTTTTTACTATCGCAAATTTTAATTACGCCAGGGATTGCCTTTTTCTACAGTAAGTTTTTCAAAAAATAATTTTTTACTGTCGCAAATTTTAAATACGCCAGGGACTGCCTTTTCTATAGTAAATTTTTCAAAATTTAATTTTATACTGTCGCAAATTTTAAATACGCCATGGATTGCCTTTTCTATAGTAAATTTTTCAAAATTTAATTTTATACTGTCGCAAATTTTAAATACGCCAGGGATTGCCTTTTCTACAGTAAATTTTTCAAAAAATAATTTTTTATTGTCGCAAATTTTAAATACCCCAGCGATAACCTTTTCTATAGTAAATTTTACAAAAAATAATTTTCTACTGTCGCAAATTTTAATTGCGCCAGGGATTGCCTTTCCTACAGTAAATTATTCAAAAAATAATTGTTTACTGTCGCAAATTTTAATTGCGCCAGGGATTGGCTTTTCTATAGTAAATTATTCAAAAAATAATTTTTTACTGTCGCAAATTTTAATACGCCAGGGATTGCCTTTTCTATAGTAAATTTTTCAAAAACTAATTTTTTACTGTCGAAAATTTTAATTACGCCATGGATTGCCTTTTCTATAGTAAATTTTTCACAAATTAATTTTTTACTGTCGCAAATTTTAATTGCGCCTGGGATTGCCTTTTCTATAGTAATTATTCAAAAAAATAATTTTTTGCTGTCGCCAATTTTAATTGCGGGCAGGGATTGCCTTTTCTATAGTATATTTTTCAAAAAATAATTTTTTACTGTCGCAAATTTTAATTACGCCAGGGATTGCCTTTTCTATAGTAAATTTTACAAAAATTAATTTTTTACTGTCGCAAATTTAAATTGCGCCTGGGATTGCCTTTTGTACAGTAAATTATTCAAAAAATAAATTTTTTACTGTCGAAAATTTTAAATACGCCAGGGATTGCCTTTTCTATAGTAAATTTTTCAAAAACTAATTTTTTACTGTCGAAATTTTTAATTACGCCAGGGATTGCCTTTTCTATAGTAAATTTTTCAAAAAATAATTTTCTACTGTCGCAAATTTTAATTGCGCCAGGGATTGCCTTTTCTACAGTAAATTATTCAAAAAATAATTTTTTACTGTCGCAAATTTTAATTACGCCAGGGATTGCCTTTTCTATAGTAAATTTTTCAAAAATTAATTTTTTACTGTCGCAAATTTTTAATTGCGCCAGGGATTGCCTTTTCTATAGTAAATTTTTCAAAAAAATAATTTTATACTGTCGCAAATTTTAATTACGCCAGGGATTGCCTTTTCTATAGTAAATTTTTCAAAAAATAATTTTTTACTGTCGCAAATTTTAATTACGCCAGGGATTGCCTTTTCTATAGTAAATTTTACAAAAATTAATTTTTTACTGTCGCAAATTTTAATTACGCCAGGGATTGCCTTTTCTATAGTAAATTTTTCAAAAAATAATTTTTTACTGTCGCAAATTTTAATTGCGCCAGGGATTGCCTTTTCTACAGTAAATTTTTCAAAAATAATTTTTTACTGTCGCAAATTTTAATTGCGCCAGGGATTGCTTTTTCTATAGTAAATTTTTCACAAATTAATTTTCTACTGTCGCAAATTTTAAATTCGCCAGGGATTGCCTTTTCTATAGTAAGTTTTTCAAAAAATAATTTTTTACTATGGCAAATTTTAATTGCGCCAGGATTGCCTTTTCTACAGTAAATTTTTCAAAAAATAATTTTCTATTGTCGCAAATTTTAATTGCGCCAGGGATTGCCTTTTCTACAGTAAATTTTTCAAAAAATAATTTTCTACTGTCGCAAATTTTAATTGCGCCAGGGATTGCCTTTTCTACAGTAAATTTTTCAAAAAATAATTTTTTACTGTCGCAAATTTTAATTACGCCAGGGATTGCCTTTTCTATAGTAAATTTTTCAAAAAATAATTTTTTACTGTCGCAAATTTTAATTACGCCAGGGATTCAATTTTCTATTGTAAATTTTTCAAAATTTAATTTTATACTGTCGCAAATTTTAATTGCGCCAGGGATTGCCTTTTCTACAGTAAATTTTTCAAAAAATAATTTTTTACTGTCGCAAATTTTAATTACGCAGGGATTGCCTTTTATATAGTAAATTTTTCAAAAATTAATTTTTTACTGTCGCAAATTTTAAATACGCCAGGGATTGCCTTTCTACCGTAAATTTTTCAAAAAATAATTTTCTACTGTCGCAAATTTTAATTACGCCAGGATTGCCTTTTCTACAGTAAATTTTCAAAAAATAATTTTTTACTGTCGCAAATTTTAAATACGCCAGGGATTGCCTTTTCTATAGTAAATTTTTCAAAAACTAATTTTTTACTATCGCAACTTTTAATTACGCCAGTGATTGCCTCTTCTATAGTAAATTTTCAAAATTTAATTTTATACTGTCGCAAATTTTAAATACGCCAGGATTTGCCTTTTCTATAGTAAATTATTCAAAAAATAATTTTTTATTGTCGCAAATTTTAATTGCGCCAGGGATTGCTTTTTCTACAGTAAATTTTTCAAAAACTAATTTTTTACTGTCGCAAATTTTAATTACGCCAGGGATTGCCTTTTCTACAGTAAATTTTTCAAAAAATAATTTTTTATTGTCGCAAATTTTAAATACACCAGCGATAACCTTTTCTATAGTAAATTTTACAAAAAATAATTTTCTACTGTCGCAAATTTTAATTGCGCCAGGGATTGCCTTTCCTACAGTAAATTATTCAAAAAATAATTGTTTACTGTTGCAAATTTTAATTGCGCCAGGGATTGGCTTTTATATAGTAAATTATTCAAAAAATAATTTTTTACTGTCGCAAATTTTAAATACGCCAGGGATTGCCTTTTCTATAGAAAATTTTTCAAAAACTAATTTTTTACTGTCGAAAATTTTAATTACGCCATGGATTGCCTTTTCTATAGTAAATTTTTCACAAATTAATTTTTTACTGTCGCAAATTTTAATTGCGCCTGGGATTGCCTTTTCTATAGTAAATTATTCAAAAAATAATTTTTTGCTGTCGCAAATTTTAATTGCGGCAGGGATTGCCTTTTCTATAGTATATTTTTCAAAAAATAATTTTTTACTGTCGCAAATTTTAATTACGCCAGGGATTGCCTTTTCTATAGTAAATTTTACAAAATTAATTTTTTACTGTCGCAAATTTAAATTGCGCCTGGGATTGCCTTTTGTACAGTAAATTATTCAAAAAATAATTTTTTACTGTCGCAAATTTTAAATACGCCAGGGATTGCCTTTTCTATAGTAAATTTTTCAAAAACTAATTTTTTACTGTCGAAAATTTTATTTACGCCAGGGATTGCCTTTTCTATAGTAAATTTTTCAAAAAATAATTTTCTACTGTCGCAAATTTTAATTGCGCCAGGGATTGCCTTTTCTACAGTAAATTATTCAAAAAATAATTTTTTACTGTCGCAAATTTTAATTACGCCAGGGATTGCCTTTTCTATAGTAAATTTTTCAAAAATTAATTTTTTACTGTCGCAAATTTTAATTGCGCCAGGGATTGCCTTTTCTATAGTAAATTTTTCAAAAAATAATTTTATACTGTCGCAAATTTTAGTTACGCCAGGGATTGCCTTTTCTATAGTAAATTTTTCAAAAAATAATTTTTTACTGTCGCAAACTTTAATTACGCCAGGGATTGCCTTTTCTATAGTAAATTTTTCAAAAAATAATTTCCTACTGTCGCAAATTTTAATTGCCGCAAGGATTGCCTTTCCTATAGTAAATTTTTCAAAATTTAATTTTATACTGTCGCAAATTTTAAATACGCCAGGGATTGCCTTTTCTACAGTAAATTTTTCAAAAATTAATTTTTTACTGTCGCAAATTTTAATTGCGCCAGGGATTGCCTTTTCTATAGTAAATTTTTCAAAAAATAATTTTATACTGTCGCAAATTTTAATTACGCCAGGGATTGCCTTTTCTATAGTAAATTTTTCAAAAAATAATTTTTTACTGTCGCAAATTTTAATTACGCCAGGGATTGCCTTTTCTATAGTAAATTTTACAAAAATTAATTTTTTACTGTCGCAAATTTTAATTACGCCAGGGATTGCCTTTTCTATAGTAAATTTTTCAAAAAATAATTTTTTACTGTCGCAAATTTTAATTGCGCCAGGGATTGCCTTTTCTACAGTAAATTTTTCAAAAAATAATTTTTTACTGTCGCAAATTTTAATTGCGCCAGGGATTGCTTTTTCTATAGTAAATTTTTCACAAATTAATTTTCTACTGTCGCAAATTTTAAATTCGCCAGGGATTGCCTTTTCTATAGTAAGTTTTTCAAAAAATAATTTTTTACTATGGCAAATTTTAATTGCGCCAGGGATTGCCTTTTCTACAGTAAATTTTTCAAAAAATAATTTTCTATTGTCGCAAATTTTAATTGCGCCAGGGATTGCCTTTTCTACAGTAAATTTTTCAAAAAATAATTTTCTACTGTCGCAAATTTTAATTGCGCCAGGGATTGCCTTTTCTACAGTAAATTTTTCAAAAAATAATTTTTTACTGTCGCAAATTTTAATTACGCCAGGGATTGCCTTTTCTATAGTAAATTTTTCAAAAAATAATTTTTTACTGTCGCAAATTTTAATTACGCCAGGGATTCAATTTTCTATTGTAAATTTTTCAAAATTTAATTTTATACTGTCGCAAATTTTAATTGCGCCAGGGATTGCCTTTTCTACAGTAAATTTTTCAAAAAATAATTTTTTACTGTCGCAAATTTTAATTACGCCAGGGATTGCCTTTTATATAGTAAATTTTTCAAAAATTAATTTTTTACTGTCGCAAATTTTAAATACGCCAGGGATTGCCTTTTCTACCGTAAATTTTTCAAAAAATAATTTTCTACTGTCGCAAATTTTAATTACGCCAGGGATTGCCTTTTCTACAGTAAATTTTTCAAAAAATAATTTTTTACTGTCGCAAATTTTAAATACGCCAGGGATTGCCTTTTCTATAGTAAATTTTTCAAAAACTAATTTTTTACTATCGCAACTTTTAATTACGCCAGTGATTGCCTCTTCTATAGTAAATTTTTCAAAATTTAATTTTATACTGTCGCAAATTTTAAATACGCCAGGATTTGCCTTTTCTATAGTAAATTATTCAAAAAATAATTTTTTATTGTCGCAAATTTTAATTGCGCCAGGGATTGCTTTTTCTACAGTAAATTTTTCAAAAACTAATTTTTTACTGTCGCAAATTTTAATTACGCCAGGGATTGCCTTTTCTACAGTAAATTTTTCAAAAAATAATTTTTTATTGTCGCAAATTTTAAATACACCAGCGATAACCTTTTCTATAGTAAATTTTACAAAAAATAATTTTCTACTGTCGCAAATTTTAATTGCGCCAGGGATTGCCTTTCCTACAGTAAATTATTCAAAAAATAATTGTTTACTGTTGCAAATTTTAATTGCGCCAGGGATTGGCTTTTATATAGTAAATTATTCAAAAAATAATTTTTTACTGTCGCAAATTTTAAATACGCCAGGGATTGCCTTTTCTATAGAAAATTTTTCAAAAACTAATTTTTTACTGTCGAAAATTTTAATTACGCCATGGATTGCCTTTTCTATAGTAAATTTTTCACAAATTAATTTTTTACTGTCGCAAATTTTAATTGCGCCTGGGATTGCCTTTTCTATAGTAAATTATTCAAAAAATAATTTTTTGCTGTCGCAAATTTTAATTGCGGCAGGGATTGCCTTTTCTATAGTATATTTTTCAAAAAATAATTTTTTACTGTCGCAAATTTTAATTACGCCAGGGATTGCCTTTTCTATAGTAAATTTTACAAAAATTAATTTTTTACTGTCGCAAATTTAAATTGCGCCTGGGATTGCCTTTTGTACAGTAAATTATTCAAAAAATAATTTTTTACTGTCGCAAATTTTAAATACGCCAGGGATTGCCTTTTCTATAGTAAATTTTTCAAAAACTAATTTTTTACTGTCGAAAATTTTATTTACGCCAGGGATTGCCTTTTCTATAGTAAATTTTTCAAAAAATAATTTTCTACTGTCGCAAATTTTAATTGCGCCAGGGATTGCCTTTTCTACAGTAAATTATTCAAAAAATAATTTTTTACTGTCGCAAATTTTAATTACGCCAGGGATTGCCTTTTCTATAGTAAATTTTTCAAAAATTAATTTTTTACTGTCGCAAATTTTAATTGCGCCAGGGATTGCCTTTTCTATAGTAAATTTTTCAAAAAATAATTTTATACTGTCGCAAATTTTAGTTACGCCAGGGATTGCCTTTTCTATAGTAAATTTTTCAAAAAATAATTTTTTACTGTCGCAAACTTTAATTACGCCAGGGATTGCCTTTTCTATAGTAAATTTTTCAAAAAATAATTTCCTACTGTCGCAAATTTTAATTGCCGCAAGGATTGCCTTTCCTATAGTAAATTTTTCAAAATTTAATTTTATACTGTCGCAAATTTTAAATACGCCAGGGATTGCCTTTTCTACAGTAAATTTTTCAAAAAATAATTTTTTACTGTCGCAAATTTTAAATACGCCAGGTATTGCTTTTCTACAGTAAATTTTTCAAAAATTAATTTTTTACTGTCGCAAATTTTAAATACGCCAGGGATTGCCTTTTCTATAGTAAATTTTGCAAAAAATAATTTTTTACTGTCGCAAATTTTAAATACGCCAGGGATTGCCTTTTCTATAGTAAATTTTTCAAAAATTAATTTTTTACTGTCGCAAATTTTAAATACGCCAGGGATTGCCTTTCCGATAGTAAATTTTTCAAAATTTAATTTTATACTGTCGCAAATTTTAAATAAGCCAGGTATTGCCTTTTCTATAGTAAATTTTGCAAAAAATAATTTTTTACTGTCGCAAATTTTAAATACGCCAGGGATTGCCTTTTCTATAGTAAATTTTTCAAAAATTAACATTTTACTGTCGCAAATTTTAAATACGCCAGGGATTGCCTTTTCTATAGTAAATTTTTCAAAAAATAATTTTTTGCTGTCGCATATTTTAAATACGCCAGGGATTGCCTTTTCTATAGTAAATTTTGCAAAAAATAATTCTTTGCTGTCGCAAATTTTAATTGCGGTAGGGATTGCCTTTTCTATAGTAAATTTTTCAAAATTTAATTTTATACTGTCGCAAATTTTAAATACGCCAGGGATTGCCTTTCTATGGTAAATTTTTCAAAAAATAATTTTATACTGACGCAAATTTTAATTGCGCCAGGGATTGCCTTTTCTATAGTAAATTTTTCAAAAAATAATATTTTACTGTCGCAAATTTTAAATACGCCAGGGATTGCCTTTTCTATAGTAAATTTTGCAAAAAATAATTTTATACTGTCGCAAATTTTAATTGCGCCAGGAATTGCCTTTTCTATAGCAAATTTTTCCAAATTTAATTGAATACTGTCGCAAATTTTAAATACGCCAGGGATTGCCTTTTCTATAGTAAATTTTTCAAAAATTAATTTTATACTGTCGCAAACTTTAATTGCGCCAGGGATTGCCTTTTCTATAGTAAATTTTTCAAAAATTAACTTTTTACTGTTGCAAATTTTAAATACGCCATGGATTGCCTTTTCTATAGTAAATTTTTCAAAAAATAATTTTTTACTATCGCAAATTTTAAATACGCCAGGGATTGCCTTTTCTATAGTAAATTTTTCAAAAAATAATTTTTTACTGTCGCAAATTTTAAATAAGCCAGGGATTGCCTTTTCTATAGTAAATTATTCAAAAAATAATGTTTTACTGTCGCAAATTTTAATTGCGCCAGGGATTGCCTTTTCTACAGTAAATTTTTCAAAAACTAATTTTTTACTGTCGCAAATTTTAATTACGCCAGGGATTGCCTTTTCTATAGTAAATTATTCAAAAAATAATTTTCTACTGGCGCAAATTTTAATTGCGCCAGGGATTGCCTTTTCTACAGTAAATTATTCAAAAAATAATTTTTTACTGTCGCAAATTTTAAATACGCCAGGGATTACCTTTTCTATAGTAAATTTTGCAAAAAATAATTTTTTACTGTCGCAAATTTTAAATACGCCAGGGATTGCCTTTTCTATAGTAAATTTTTCAAAAATTAATTTTTTACTGTCGCAAATTTTAAATACGCCAGGGATTGCCTTTTCTATTGTAAATTTTAAAAATTTAATTTTATACTGTCGCAAATTTTAAATACGCCAGGGATTGCCTTTTCTATAGTAAATTATTCAAAAAATAATTTTTTACTGTCGCAAATTTTAAATACGCCAGGGATTGCTTTTCTATAGTAAATTATTCAAAAAATAATTTTTTACTGTCGAAAATTTTATTACGCCAGGGATAGCCTTTTCTACAGTAAATTTTTCAAAAAATAATTTTTTACTGTCGCAAGTTTTAAACACGCCAGGGGTTGCCTTTTCTATAGTAAATTATTCAAAAAATAATTTTCTACTGTCACAAGTTTTAATTGCGCCAGGGATTGCCTTTTCTATAGTAAATTTTTCAAAAACTAATTTTTTACTGTCGCAAATTTTAATTACGCCAGGTATTGCCTTTTCTATAGTAAATTTTACAAAAAATAATTTTATACTGTCGCAAATTTTAATTGCGCCAGGGATTGCCTTTTCTATAGTAAATTATTCAAAAAATAATTTTTTACTGTTGCAAATTTTAAATACGCCATGGATTGCCTTTTTTATAGTAAATTTTTCCAAAAATAATTTTCTACTGTGCGAATTTTAATTGCGCCAGGGATTGCCTTTTCTACAGTAAATTTTTCAAAAAATAATTTTTTACTGTCGCAAATTTAAATTACGCCAGGGAATGCCTTTTCTATAGTAAATTTTTCAAAAATTAATTTTTTGCTGTCGCAAATTTGAATTTCGCCAGGGATTGCCTTTTCTATAGTAAATTTTTCAAAAAATAATTTTATATTGTCGCAAATTTTAATTACGCCAGGGATTGCCTTTTCTATAGTAAATTTTTCAAAATTTAATTTTATACTGTCGCAAATTTTAATTGCGCCAGGGATTGCCTTTTCTATAGTAAATTTTTCAAAAATTAATTTTTTACTGTCGCAAATTTTAAATACGCCAGGGATTGCTTTTCTATAGTAAATTATTCAAAAAATAATTTTTTACTGTCGCAAATTTTAATTTCGCCAGGGATTGCATTTTCTATAGTAAATTTTGCAAAAAGTAATTTTCTACTGTCGCAAATTTTAATTGCGCCAGGGATTGCATTTTCTATAGTAAATTTTTCAAAAACTAATTTTTTACTGTCGCAAATTTTAATTACGCCAGGGATTGCCTTTTCTATAGTAAATTTTACAAAAAATAATTTTATACTGTCGCAAATTTTAATTGCGCCAGGGATTGCCTTTTCTATAGTAAATTATTAAAAAAATAATTTTTTACTGTCGCAAATTTTAAATACGCCAGGGATTGCCTTTTCTATAGTAAATTTTTCAAAAAGTAATTTTTTACTGTCGCAAATTTTAAATACGCCATGGATTGCCTTTTCTATAGTAAATTTTACAAAAAATAATTTTATATTGTCGCAAATTTTAATTGCGCCAGGGATTGCCTAAATTATTCAAAAAATAATTTTTTACAGTCGCAAATTTTAACTACGCCAGGGATTGCTTTTCTATAGTAAATTTTTCAAAAACTAATTTTTTACTGTCGCAATTTTTAATTACGCCAGGTATTGCCTTTTCTATAGTAAATTTTACAAAAAATAATTTTATACTCTCGCAAATTTTAATTGCGCCAGGGATTGCCTTTTCTATAGTAAATTATTCAAAAAATAATTTTTTACTGTTGCAAATTTTAAATACGCCATGGATTGCCTTTTCTATAGTAAATTTTTCAAATAATAATTTTCTACTGTCGCAAATTTTAATTGCGCCAGGGTTTGCCTTTTCTACAGTAAATTTTTTAAAAAATAATTTTTTACTGTCGCAAATTTTAATTACGCCAGGGAATGCCTTTTCTATAGTAAATTTTTCAAAAATTAATTTTTTGCTGTCGCAAATTTGAATTTCGCCAGGGATTGCCTTTTCTATAGTAAATTTTTCAAAAAATAATTTTATATTGTCGCAAATTTTAATTACACCAGGGATTGCATTTTCTATAGTAAATTTTTCAAAATTTAATTTTATACTGTCGCAAATTTTAATTGCGCCAGGTATTGCCTTTTCTATAGTAAATTTTTCAAAAATTAATTTTTTACTGTCGCAAATTTTAAATACGCCAGGATTGCCTTTTCTATAGTAAATTTTTCAAAAAATAATTTTCTACTGTCGCAAATTTTAATTGCGGCAGGGATTGCCTTTTCTATAGTAAATTTTTCAAAATTTAATTTTATACTGTCGCAAATTTTAAATACGCCAGGGATTGCCTTTTCTATAGTAAATTATTCAAAAAATAGTTTTTTACTGTCGCAAATTTTAAATACGCCAGGGATTGCCTTTTCTACGGTAAATTTTTCAAAAAATAATATTTTACTGTCGAAAATTTTAACTACGCCAGGTATTGCTCTTCTATAGTAAATTATTCAAAAAATAATTTTTTACTGTCGCAAATTTTAATTTCGCCAGGGATTGCATTTTCTATAGTAAATTTTGCAAAAAGTAATTTTCTACTGTCGCAAATTTTAATTGCGCCAGGGATTGCATTTTCTATAGTAAATTTTTCAAAAACTAATTTTTTACTGTCGCAAATTTTAATTACGCCAGGGATTGCCTTTTCTATAGTAAATTTTACAAAAAATAATTTTATACTGTCGCAAATTTTAATTGCGCCAAGGATTGCCTTTTCTATAGTAAATTATTCAAAAAATAATTTTTTACTGTCGCAAATTTTAAATACGCCAGGGATTGCTTTTCTATAGTAAATTTTTCAAAAAAATAATTTTCTACTGTCGCAAATTTTAATTGCGCCAGGGATTGCCTTTTCTATAGTAAATTTTACAAAAAATAATTTTATACTGTCGCAAATTTTAATTGCGCCAGGGATTGCCTTTTCTATAGTAAATTTTTCAAAAACTAATTTTTTAGTGTCGCAAATTTTAAATACGCCATGGATTGCCTTTTCTATAGTAAATTTTACACAAAATAATTTTATATTGTCGCAAATTTTAATTGCGCCAGGGATTGCCTAAATTATTCAAAAAATAATTTTTTACTGTCGCAAGTTTTAAATACGCCAGGGATTGCTTTTCTATAGTAAATTTTTCAAAAAATAATTTTCTACTGTCGCAAATTTTAATTGCGCCAGGGATTGCCTTTTCTACAGTAAATTTTTCAAAAAATAATTTTTTACTGTCGCAAATTTTAATTACGCCAGGGATTGTCATTTCTATAGTAAATTTTTCAAAAAATAATTTTTTACTGTCGCAAATTTTAATTGCGCCAGGGATTGCCTTCTCTACAGTAAATTATTCAAAAAATAATTTTTTACTGTCGCAAATTTTAAATACGCCAGGGATTGCCTTTTCTATAGTAAATTTTTCAAAAACTAATTTTTTACTGTCGAAAATTTTAATTACGCCAGGGATTGCCTTTTGTATAGTAAATTTTTCACAAATTAATTTTTTACTGTCGCAAATTTTAATTGCGCCAAGGATTGCCTTTTCTATAGTAAATTTTTCAAAAAATAGTTTTTTACTGTCGCAAATTTTAATTACGCCAGGGATTGCCTTTTCTATAGTAAATTATTCAAAAACTAATTTTTTACTGTCGCAAGTTTTAATTACGCAAGGGATTCCCTCTTCTATAGTAAATTTTTCAAAAATTAAATTTTTACTGTCGCAAATTTTAATTACGCCAGGGATTGCCTTTTCTATAGTAAATTATTCAAAAAATAATTTTCTACTGTCGCAAATTTTAATTTCGCCAGGGATTGCCTTTTCTATAGTAAATTTTGCAAAAAATAATTTTCTAATGTCGCAAATTTTAATTGCGCCAAGGATTGCCTTTTATATAGTAAATGTTTCAAAAACTAATTTTTTACTGTCGCAAATTTTAATTACGCCAGGGATTGCCATTTATATAGTAAATTTTACTAAAAATAATTTTATTCTGTCGCAAATTTTAATTGCGCCAGGGATTGCCTTTTCTATAGTAAATTATTCAAAAAATAATTTTTTACTGTCGCAAATTTTAAATACGCCATGGATTGCCTTTTCTATAGTAAATTTTTCAAAAAATAATTTTCTACTGTCGCAAATTTTAATTGCGCCAGGGATTGCCTTTTCTACAGTAAATTTTTCAAAAAATATTTCTTTACTGTCGCAAATTTTAATTACGCCAGGGATTGCCTTTTCTATAGTAAATTTTTCAAAAATTAATTTTTTGCTGTCGCAAATTTTAATTTCGCCAGGGATTGCCTTTTCTATAGTAAATTTTTCAAAAAAAAATTTTATATTGTCGCAAATTTTAATTACGCCAGGGATTGCCTTTTCTATAGTAAATTTTTCAAAATTTAATTTTATACTGTCGCAAATTTTAATTGCGCCAGGGATTGCCTTTTTAAAAATTTTTTTTAAATTATCCAAAAAATAATTTTTTACTGTCGCAAATTTTAAATACGCCAGGGATTGCCTTTTCTATAATAAATTTTTCAAAAAAATAATTTTCTACTGTCGCAAATTTTAATTGCGCCAGGGATTGTCTTTTCTACAGTAAATTTTTCAAAAAATAATTTTTTACTGTCGCAAATTTTAATTACACCAGGGATTGTCATTTCTATAGTAAATTTTTCAAAAAATAATTTTTTACTGTCGCAAATTTTAATTACGACAGGGATTACCTTTCCTATAGTAAATCTTTCAAAAATTAATTTTATACTGTCGCAAATTTTAATTACGCCAGGGATTGCCTTTTCTATAGTAAATTTTTCAAAAAATAATTTTATACTGTCGCAAATTTTAATTGCGCCAGGGATTGCCTTTTCTATAGTAAATTTTTCAAAAAATAATTTTTTACTTTCGCAAATTTTAATTACGCCAGGGATTGCCTTTTCTATATAAATTATTCAAAAAATAATTTTTTACTGTCGCAAATTTTAAATACGCCAGGGATTGCCTTTTCTACAGTAAATTTTTCAAAAAATAATTTTTTACTGTCTTAAATTTTAATTACGCCAGGGATTGCCTTTTCTACAGTAAATTTTTCAAAAAATAATTTTTTAATGTCGCAAATTTTAAATACGCCAGGGATTGCCTTTTCTACAGTAAATTTTTCAAAAATTAATTTTTTACAGTCGCAAATTTTAATTACGCCAGGGATTGCCTTTTCTATAGTAAATTTTTCAAAAATTAATTTTGTACTGTCGCAAATTTTAATTACGCCAGGGATTGCCTTTTCTATAGTAAATTTTTAAAAAAATAATTTTTTACTGTCGCAAATTTTAATTACGCCAGGGATTGTCTTTTCTATAGTAAATTTTTCAAAAAATAATTTTTTACTGTCGCAAATTTTAATTACGCCAGGGATTGCCTTTCCTATAGTAAATTTTTCAAAAATTAATTTTTTGCTGTCGCAAATTTTAATTTCGCCAGGGATTGCCTTTTCTATAGTAAATTTTTCAAAAAATAGTTTTATATTGTCGCAAATTTTAATTACGCCAGGGATTGCCTTTTCTATAGTAAATTTTTCAAAATTTAATTTTATACTGTCGCAAATTTTAATTGCGCCAGGGATTGCCTCTTTAAAAATTTTTTTTTAATTATTCAAAAAATAATTTTTTACTGTCGCAAATTTTAAATACGCCAGGGATTGCCTTTTCTATAATAAATTTTTCAAAAAAATAATTTTCTACTGTCGCAAATTTTAATTGCGCCAGGGATTGTCTTTTCTACAGTAAATTTTTCAAAAAATAATTTTTTACTGTCGCAAATTTTAATTACGCCAGGGATTGTCATTTCTATAGTAAATTTTTCAAAAAATAATTTTTTACTGTCGCAAATTTTAATTACGACAGGGATTACCTTTCCTATAGTAAATCTTTCAAAAATTAATTTTATATTGTCGCAAATTTTAATTACGCCAGGGATTGCCTTTTCTATAGTAAATTTTTCAAAAAATAATTTTATACTGTCGCAAATTTTAATTGCGCCAAGGATTGCCTTTTCTATAGTAAATTTTTCAAAAAATAATTTTTTACTTTCGCAAATTTTAATTACGCCAGGGATTGCCTTTTCTATGTAAATTATTCAAAAAATAATTTTTTACTGTCGCAAATTTTAAATACGCCAGGGATTGCCTTTTCTACAGTAAATTTTTCAAAAAATAATTTTTTACTGTCTTAAATTTTAATTACGCCAGGGATTGCCTTTTCTACAGTAAATTTTTCAAAAAATAATTTTTTAATGTCGCAAATTTTAAATACGCCAGGGATTGCCTTTTCTACAGTAAATTTTTCAAAAATTAATTTTTTACAGTCGCAAATTTTAATTACGCCAGGGATTGCCTTTTCTATAGTAAATTTTTCAAAAATTAATTTTGTACTGTCGCAAATTTTAATTACGCCAGGGATTGCCTTTTCTATAGTAAATTTTTAAAAAAATAATTTTTTACTGTCGCAAATTTTAAATACGCCAGGGATTGCCTTTTCTATAGTAAATTTTTCAAAAATTAATTTTATACTGTCGCAAATTTTAATTACGCCAGGGATTGCCTTCTCTATAGTAAATTTTTCAAAATTTAATTTTATACTGTCGCAAATTTTAATTACGCCAGGGATTGCCTTTTCTATAGTAAATTTTTCAAAAATTAATTTTTTACTGTCGAAAATTTTAATTGCGCCAGGGATTTCCTATTCTACAGTAAATTTTTCAAAAAATAATTTTTTACTGTCGCAAATTTTAATTACGCCAGGGATTGTCTTTTCTATAGTAAATTTTTCAAAAAATAATTTTTTACTGTCGCAAATTTTAATTACGCCAGGGATTGCCTTTCCTATAGTAAATTTTTCAAAAATTAATTTTATACTGTCGCAAATTTTAATTACGCCAGGGATTGCTTTTCTGTAGTAAATTTTTCAAAAAATTATTTTATACTGTCGCAAATTTTAATTGCGCCAGGGATTGCCTTTTCTATAGTAAATTTTTCAAAAAATAATTTTTTACTGTCGCAAATTTTAATTACGCCAGGGATTGCCTTTTCTATAGTAAATTATTCAAAAAATAATTTTTTACTATCGCAAATTTTAAATAGGCCAGGGATTGCCTTTTCTATAGTAAATTTTTCAAAAAATAATTTTGTACTGTCGCAAATTTTAATTGCGCCAGGATTGCCTTTTCTATAGTAAATTTTTCAAAAATTAATTTTTTACTTTCGCAAATTTTAAATCCGCCAGGGATTGCCTTTTCTATAGTAAATTTTGCAAAAAATAATTTTCTACTGTCGAAAATTTTAATTGCGCCAGGGATTGCCTTTTCTACAGTAAATTTTTCAAAAAATAATTTTTTACTGTCGCAAATTTTAATTACGCCAGGGATTGCCTTTTCTATAGTAAATTTTGCAAAAAATAATTTTTTACTGTCGCAAATTTTAAATACGCCAGGGATTGCCTTTTCTATAGTAAATTTTTCAAAAAATAATTTTCTACTGTGGCAAATTTTAATTGCGCCAGGGATTGCCTTTTCTATAGTAAATTTTTCAAAATTTAATTTTATACTGTCGCAAATTTTAAATATGCCAGGGATTGCCTTTTCTATAGTAAATTATTCAAAAAATAATTTTTTACTGTCGCAAATTTTAAATACGCCAGGGATTGCCTTTTCTATAGTAAATTTTTCAAAAAATAATTTTCTACTGTCGCAAATTTTAAATACGCCAGGGATTGCCTTTTCTATAGTAAATTTTTCTAAAATTAATTTTTTACTGTGGCAAATTTTAAATCCGCCAGGGATTGCCTTTTCTATAGTAAATTTTGCAAAAATAATTTTCTACTGTCGCAAATTTTAATTGCGCCAGGGATTGCCTTTTCTATAGTAAATTTTTCAAAAAATAAATTTTTGCTGTCGCAAATTTCAATTTCGCCAGGGATTGCCTTTTCTATAGTAAATTTTTCGAAATTTAATTTTATACTGTCGCAAATTTTATTTGCGCCAGGGATTGCCTTTTCTATAGTAAATTTTTCAAAAAATAATTTTATATTGTGGCAAATTTTAATTACGCCAGGGATTGCCTTTTCTATAGTAAATTTTTCGAAATTTAATTTTATACTGTCGCAAATTTTAATTGCGCCAGGGATTGCCTTTTCTGTAGTAAATTTTTCAAAAATTAATTTTTTACTGTCGCAAATTTTAAATACGCCAGGGATTGCATTTTCTATAGTAAATTTTTCAAAAAATAATTTTCTACTGTCGCAAATTTTAATTGCGCCAGGGATTGCCTTTTCTATAGTAAATTTTTCAAAATTTAATTTTATACTGTCGTAAATTTTAAATACGCCACGGATTGTCCTTTCTATAGTAATTTATTCAAAAAATAATTTTTTACTGTCTTAAATTTTAATTACGCCAGGGATTGCCTTTTCTACAGTAAATTTTTCAAAAAATAATTTTTTAATGTCGCAAATTTTAAATACGCCAGGGATTGCCTTTTCTACAGTAAATTTTTCAAAAATTAATTTTTTACTGTCGCAAATTTTAATTACGCCAGGGATTGTCATTTCTATAGTAAATTTTTCAAAAAATAATTTTTTACTGTCGCAAATTTTAATTACGACAGGGATTACCTTTCCTATAGTAAATCTTTCAAAAATTAATTTTATACTGTCGCAAATTTTAATTACGCCAGGGATTGCCTTTTCTATAGTAAATTTTTCAAAAAATAATTTTATACTGTCGCAAATTTTAATTGCGCCAGGGATTGCCTTTTCTATAGTAAATTTTTCAAAAAATAATTTTTTACTTTCGCAAATTTTAATTACGCCAGGGATTGCCTTTTCTATGTAAATTATTCAAAAAATAATTTTTTACTGTCGCAAATTTTAAATACGCCAGGGATTGCCTTTTCTACAGTAAATTTTTCAAAAAATAATTTTTTACTGTCTTAAATTTTAATTACGCCAGGGATTGCCTTTTCTACAGTAAATTTTTCAAAAAATAATTTTTTAATGTCGCAAATTTTAAATACGCCAGGGATTGCCTTTTCTACAGTAAATTTTTCAAAAATTAATTTTTTACAGTCGCAAATTTTAATTACGCCAGGGATTGCCTTTTCTATAGTAAATTTTTCAAAAATTAATTTTGTACTGTCGCAAATTTTAATTACGCCAGGGATTGCCTTTTCTATAGTAAATTTTTAAAAAAATAATTTTTTACTGTCGCAAATTTTAAATACGCCAGGGATTGCCTTTTCTATAGTAAATTTTTCAAAAATTAATTTTATACTGTCGCAAATTTTAATTACGCCAGGGATTGCCTTCTCTATAGTAAATTTTTCAAAATTTAATTTTATACTGTCGCAAATTTTAATTACGCCAGGGATTGCCTTTTCTATAGTAAATTTTTCAAAAATTAATTTTTTACTGTCGAAAATTTTAATTGCGCCAGGGATTTCCTATTCTACAGTAAATTTTTCAAAAAATAATTTTTTACTGTCGCAAATTTTAATTACGCCAGGGATTGTCTTTTCTATAGTAAATTTTTCAAAAAATAATTTTTTACTGTCGCAAATTTTAATTACGCCAGGGATTGCCTTTCCTATAGTAAATTTTTCAAAAATTAATTTTATACTGTCGCAAATTTTAATTACGCCAGGGATTGCTTTTCTGTAGTAAATTTTTCAAAAAATTATTTTATACTGTCGCAAATTTTAATTGCGCCAGGGATTGCCTTTTCTATAGTAAATTTTTCAAAAAATTATTTTTTACTGTCGCAAATTTTAATTACGCCAGGGATTGCCTTTTCTATAGTAAATTATTCAAAAAATAATTTTTTACTATCGCAAATTTTAAATAGGCCAGGGATTGCCTTTTCTATAGTAAATTTTTCAAAAAATAATTTTGTACTGTCGCAAATTTTAATTGCGCCAGGATTGCCTTTTCTATAGTAAATTTTTCAAAAATTAATTTTTTACTTTCGCAAATTTTAAATCCGCCAGGGATTGCCTTTTCTATAGTAAATTTTGCAAAAAATAATTTTCTACTGTCGAAAATTTTAATTGCGCCAGGGATTGCCTTTTCTACAGTAAATTTTTCAAAAAATAATTTTTTACTGTCGCAAATTTTAATTACGCCAGGGATTGCCTTTTCTATAGTAAATTTTGCAAAAAATAATTTTTTACTGTCGCAAATTTTAAATACGCCAGGGATTGCCTTTTCTATAGTAAATTTTTCAAAAAATAATTTTCTACTGTGGCAAATTTTAATTGCGCCAGGGATTGCCTTTTCTATAGTAAATTTTTCAAAATTTAATTTTATACTGTCGCAAATTTTAAATATGCCAGGGATTGCCTTTTCTATAGTAAATTATTCAAAAAATAATTTTTTACTGTCGCAAATTTTAAATACGCCAGGGATTGCCTTTTCTATAGTAAATTTTTCAAAAAATAATTTTCTACTGTCGCAAATTTTAAATACGCCAGGGATTGCCTTTTCTATAGTAAATTTTTCTAAAATTAATTTTTTACTGTGGCAAATTTTAAATCCGCCAGGGATAGCCTTTTCTATAGTAAATTTTGCAAAAATAATTTTCTACTGTCGCAAATTTTAATTGCGCCAGGGATTGCCTTTTCTATAGTAAATTTTTCAAAAAATAAATTTTTGCTGTCGCAAATTTCAATTTCGCCAGGGATTGCCTTTTCTATAGTAAATTTTTCGAAATTTAATTTTATACTGTCGCAAATTTTAATTGCGCCAGGGATTGCCTTTTCTGTAGTAAATTTTTCAAAAATTAATTTTTTACTGTCGCAAATTTTAAATACGCCAGGGATTGCATTTTCTATAGTAAATTTTTCAAAAAATAATTTTCTACTGTCGCAAATTTTAATTGCGCCAGGGATTGCCTTTTCTATAGTAAATTTTTCAAAATTTAATTTTATACTGTCGTAAATTTTAAATACGCCAGGGATTGTCCTTTCTATAGTAATTTATTCAAAAAATAATTTTTTACTGTCTTAAATTTTAATTACGCCAGGGATTGCCTTTTCTACAGTAAATTTTTCAAAAAATAATTTTTTAATGTCGCAAATTTTAAATACGCCAGGGATTGCCTTTTCTACAGTAAATTTTTCAAAAATTAATTTTTTACTGTCGCAAATTTTAATTACGCCAGGGATTGCCTTTTCTATAATAAATTTTTCAAAAATTAATTTTTTACTGTCTCAAATTTTAATTACGCCAGGGATTGCCTTTTCTATAGTAAATTTTTAAAAAAATAATTTTTTACTGTCGCAAATTTTAAATACGCCAGGGATTGCCTTTTCTATAGTAAATTTTTCAAAAATTAATTTTATACTGTCGCAAATTTTAATTACGCCAGGGATTGCCTTTTCTATAGTAAATTTTTCAAAATTTAATTTTATACTGTCGCAAATTTTAATTACGCCAAGGATTGCCTTTTCTATAGTAAATTTTTCAAAAATTAATTTTTTACTGTCGCAAATTTTAATTGCGCCAGGGATTGCCTATTCTACAGTAAATTTTTCAAAAAATAATTTTTTACTGTCGCAAATTTTAATTACGCCAGGGATTGTCTTTTCTATAGTAAATTTTTCAAAAAATAATTTTTTACTGTCGCAAATTTTAACTACGCCAGGGATTGCCTTTCCTATAGTAAATTTTTCAAAAATTAATTTTATACTGTCGCAAATTTTAATTACGCCAGGGATTGCTTTTCTGTAGTAAATTTTTCAAAAAATTATTTTATACTGTCGCAAATTTTAATTGCGCCAGGGATTGCCTTTTCTATAGTAAATTTTTCAAAAAATTATTTTTTACTGTCGCAAATTTTAATTACGCCAGGGATTGCCTTTTCTATAGTAAATTATTCAAAAAATAATTTTTTACTATCGCAAATTTTAAATAGGCCAGGGATTGCCTTTTCTATAGTAAATTTTTTAAAAAATAACTTTCTACTGTCGCAAATTTTAATTGCGCCAGGATTGCCTTTTCTATAGTAAATTTTTCAAAAATTAATTTTTTACTTTCGCAAATTTTAAATCCGCCAGGGATTGCCTTTTCTATAGTAAATTTTGCAAAAAATAATTTTCTACTGTCGAAAATTTTAATTGCGCCAGGGATTGCCTTTTATACAGTAAATTTTTCAAAAAATAATTTTTTACTGTCGCAAATTTTAATTACGCCAGGGATTGCCTTTTCTATAGTAAATTTTGCATAAAATAATTTTTTATTGTCGCAAATTTTAAATACGCCAGGGATTGCCTTTTCTATAGTAAATTTTTCAAAAAATAATTTTCTACTGTGGCAAATTTTAATTGCGCCAGGGATTGCCTTTTCTATAGGAAATTTTTCAAAATTTAATTTTATAATGTCGCAAATTTTAAATATGCCAGGGATTGCCTTTCCTATAGTAAATTATTCAAAAAATAATTTTTTACTGTCGCAAATTTTAAATACGCCAGGGATTGCCTTTTCTATAGTAAGTTTTTCAAAAAATTATTTTCTACTGTCGCAAATTTTAAATACGCCAGGGATTGCCTTTTCTATAGTAAATTTTTCTAAAATTAATTTTTTACTGTGGCAAATTTTAAATCCGCCAGGGATTGCCTTTTCTATAGTAAATTTTGCAAAAATAATTTTCTACTGTCGCAAATTTTAATTGCGCCAGGGATTGCCTTTTCTACAGTAAATTTTGCAAAAAATAATTTTTTACTGTCGAAAATTTTAATTACGCCAGGGATTGCCTTTTCTATAGTAAATTATTCAAAAAATAATTTACTACTGTCGCAAATTTTAATTTCCCCAGGGATTGCCTTGTCTATAGTAAATTTTGCAAGAACTAATTTTATACTGTCGCAAATTTTAATTGCGGTACATGGATTGCCTTTTCTATAGTAAATTTTTCAAAAAATAATTTTCGACTGTCGCAAATTTTAACTGCACCAGGGATTGCCTTTTCTACAGTAAATTTTTCAAAAAATAAATTTTTCTGTCGCAAATTTTAATTACGCCAGGGATTGCCTTTTCTATAGTAAATTTTTCAAAAATTAATTTTTTGCTGTCGCAAATTTCAATTTCGCCAGGGATTGCCTTTTCTATAGTAAATTTTTCAAAAAATAATTTTATATTGTCGCAAATTTTAATTACGCCAGGGATTGCCATTTCTATGGTAAATTTTTCGAAATTTAATTTTATACTGTCGCAAATTTTAATTGCGCCAGGGATTGCCTTTTCTGTAGTAAATTTTTCAAAAATTAATTTTTTACTGTCGCAAATTTTAAATACGCCAGGGATTGCCTTTTCTATAGTAAATTTTTCAAAAAATAATTTTCTACTGTCGCAAATTTTAATTGCGCCAGGGATTGCCTTTTCTATAGTAAATTTTTCAAAATTTAATTTTATACTGTCGTAAATTTTAAATACGCCAGGGATTGTCTTTTATATAGTAATTTATTCAAAAAATAGTTTTTTACAGTCGCAAATTTTAAATACGCCAGGGATTGCCTTTTCTATAGTAACTTTTGCAAAAAATAATTTTCTACTGTTGCAAATTTTAATTGCGCCAGGGATTGCCTTTTCTATAGTAAATTTTTCAAAAACTAATTTTTTACTGTCGCAAATTTTAATTACGCCAGGGATTGCCTTTTCTATAGTAAATTTTACAAAAAATAATTTTATACTGTCGCAAATTTTAATTGCGCCAGGGATTGCCTTTTCTATAGTAAATTATTCAAAAAATAATTTTTTACTGTCGCAAATATTAAATACGCCAGGGATTGCCTTTTCTATAGTAAGTTTTTCAAAAAATAATTTTCTACTGTCGCAACTTTTAATTGCGCCAGGTATTGCCTTTTCTACAGTAAATTTTTCAAAAAATAATTTTTTATTGTCGCAAATTTTAATTACGCCAGGGATTGCCTTTTCTATAGAAAATTTTTCAAAAATTAATTTTTTGCTGTCGCAAATTTTAATTTCGCCAGGTATTGCCTTTTCTATAGTAAATTTTTCAAAAAATAATTTTATACTATCGCAAATTTTAATTACGCCAGGGATTGCCTTTTCTATAGTAAATTTTTCAAAATTTAATTTTATACTGTCGCAAATTTTAATTGCGCCAGGGATTGCCTTTTCTATAGAAAATTTTTCAAAAATAAATTTTTTACTGTCGCAAATTTTAATTGCGACAGGGATTGCCTTTTCTACAGTAAATTTTTCAAAAAAATAATTTTTTAAAGTCGCAAATTTTAATTACGGCAGGGATTGCCTTTTCTATAGTAAATTTTACAAAAAATAATTTTATACTGTCGCAAATTTTAATTGCGCCAGGGATTGCCTTTTCTATAGTAAATTTTACAAAAAATAATTTTTTACTGTCGCAAATTTTAATTACGCCAGGGATTGCCTTTTCTATAGTAAATTTTGCAAAAAATAATTTTTTACTGTCGCAAATTTTAATTACGCCAGGGATTGCCTTTTCTATAGTAAATTATTCAAAAAATAATTTTCTACTGTCGCAAATTTTAATTTCCCCAGGGATTGCCTTGTCTATAGTAAATTTTGCAAGAACTAATTTTATACTGTCGCAAATTTTAATTGCGACATGGATTGCCTTTTCTATAGTAAATTTTTCAAAAAATAATTTTTTACTGTCGCAAATTTTAAATACGCCAGGGATTGCCTTTTCTATAGTAAATTTTGCAAAAAATAATTTTTTACTGTCGTAAATTTTAAATACGCCAGGGATTGCCTTTTCTATAGTAAATTTTTCAAAAATTAATTTTTTACTGTCGCAAATTTTAAATACGCCAGGGATTGCCTTTTCTATAGTAAATTTTTCAAAATTTAATTTTATACTGTCGCAAATTTTAAATACGCCAGGGATTGCCATTTCTATAGTAAATTTTGCAAAAAATAATTTTTTACTGTCGCAAATTTTAAATACGCCAGGTATTGCCCTTTCTATAGTAAATTTTTCAAAAAATAATTTTATACTGCTGCAAATTTTAATTGCGCCAGGGATTGCCTTTTCTATAGTAAATTTTTCAAAAAATAATATTTTACTGTCGCAAATTTTAAATACGCCAGGGATTGCCTTTTCTATAGTAAATTTTGCAAAAAATAATTTTTTACTGTCGCAAATTTTAATTGCGCCAGGAATTGCCTTTTCTATAGCAAATTTTTCCAAATTTAATTGAAAACTGTCGCAAATTTTAAATACGCCAGGGATTGCCTTTTCTATAGTAAATTTTTCAAAAATTAATTTTATACTGTCGCAAATTTTAATTGCGCCAGGTATTGCCTTTTCTATAGTAAATTTTTCAAAAATTAATTTTTTACTGTCGCAAATTTTAAATACGCCATGGATTGCCTTTTCTATAGTAAATTTTTCAAAAAATAATTTTTTACTATCGCAAATTCTAAATACGCCAGGGATTGCCTTTTCTATAGTAAATTTTTCAAAAAATAATTTTTTACTGTCGCAAATTTTAAATAAGCCAGGGATTGCCTTTTCTATAGTAAATTATTCAAAAAATAATTTTTTACTGTCGCAAATTTTAATTGCGCCAGGGATTGCCTTTTCTACAGTAAATTTTTCAAAAACTAATTTTTTACTGTCGAAAATTTTAATTACGCCAGGGATTGCCTTTTCTATAGTAAATTATTCAAAAAATAATTTTCTACTGGCGCACATTTTAATTACGCCAGGGATTGCCTTTTCTACAGTAAATTATTCAAAAAATAATTTTTTATTGTCGCAAATTTTAAATACGCCAGGGATTGCCTTTTCTATAGTAAATTTTGCAAAAAATAATTTTTTACTGTCGCAACTTTTAAATACGCCAGGGATTGCCTTTTCTATAGTAAATTTTTCAAAAATTAAATTTTTACTGTCGCAAATTTTAAATACGCCAGGGATTGCCTTTTCTATAGTAAATTATTCAAAAAATAATTTGTTACTGTCGCAAATTTTAAATACGCCAGGGATTGCCTCTTCTACAGTAAATTTTTCAAAAATTAATTTTTTACTGTCGAAAATTTTATTACGCCAGGGATTGCCTTTTCTACAGTAAATTTTTCAAAAAATAATTTTTTACTGTCGTAAATTTTAAACACGCCAGGGGTTGCCTTTTCTATAGTAAATTATTCAAAAAATAATTTTCTACTGTCGCAAGTTTTAATTGCGTCAGGGATTGCCTTTTCTATAGTAAATTTTTCAAGAACTAATTTTTTACTGTCGCAAATTTTAGTTACGCCAGGTATTGCCTTTTCTATAGTAAATTTTTCAAAAAATAATTTTCTACTGTCGCAAATTTTAATTGCGCCAGGGATTGCCTTTTCTATAGTAAATTTTTCAAAATTTAATTTTATACTGTCGTAAATTTTAAATACGCCAGGGATTGTCTTTTCTATAGTAATTTATTCAAAAAATAGTTTTTTACTGTCGCAAATTTTAATTACGCCAGGGATTGCCTTTTCTATAGTAAATTTTACAAAAAATAATTTTATACTGTCGCAAATTTTAATTGCGCCAGGGATTGCCTTTTCTATAGTAAATTATTCAAAAAATAATTTTTTACTGTCGCAAATATTAAATACGCCAGGGATTGCCTTTTCTATAGTAAGTTTTTCAAAAAATAATTTTCTACTGTCGCAAATTTTAATTGCGCCAGGTATTGCCTTTTCTACAGTAAATTTTTCAAAAAATAATTTTTTATTGTCGCAAATTTTAATTACGCCAGGGATTGCCTTTTCTATAGAAAATTTTTCAAAAATTAATTTTTTGCTGTCGCAAATTTTAATTTCGTCAGGTATTGCCTTTTCTATAGTAAATTTTTCAAAAAATAATTTTATACTATCGCAAATTTTAATTACGCCAGGGATTGCCTTTTCTATAGTAAATTTTTCAAAATTTAATTTTATACTGTCGCAAATTTTAATTGCGCCAGGGATTGCCTTTTCTATAGAAAATTTTTCAAAAATAAATTTTTTACTGTCGCAAATTTTAATTGCGACAGGGATTGCGTTTTCTACAGTAAATTTTTCAAAAAAATAATTTTTTAAAGTCGCAAATTTTAATTACGCCAGGGATTGCCTTTTCTATAGTAAATTTTACAAAAAATAATTTTATACTGTCGCAAATTTTAATTGCGCCAGGGATTGCCTTTTCTATAGTAAATTTTACAAAAAATAATTTTTTACTGTCGCAAATTTTAATTACGCCAGGGATTGCCTTTTCTATAGTAAATTTTGCAAAAAATAATTTTTTACTGTCGCAAATTTTAATTACGCCAGGGATTGCCTTTTCTATAGTAAATTATTCAAAAAATAATTTTCTACTGTCGCAAATTTTAATTTCCCCAGGGATTGCCTTGTCTATAGTAAATTTTGCAAGAACTAATTTTATACTGTCGCAAATTTTAATTGCGACATGGATTGCCTTTTCTATAGTAAATTTTTCAAAAAATAATTTTTTACTGTCGCAAATTTTAAATACGCCAGGGATTGCCTTTTCTATAGTAAATTTTGCAAAAAATAATTTTTTACTGTCGTAAATTTTAAATACGCCAGGGATTGCCTTTTCTATAGTAAATTTTTCAAAAATTAATTTTTTACTGTCGCAAATTTTAAATACGCCAGGGATTGCCTTTTCTATAGTAAATTTTTCAAAATTTAATTTTATACTGTCGCAAATTTTAAATACGCCAGGGATTGCCATTTCTATAGTAAATTTTGCAAAAAATAATTTTTTACTGTCGCAAATTTTAAATACGCCAGGTATTGCCCTTTCTATAGTAAATTTTTCAAAAAATAATTTTATAATGCTGCAAATTTTAATTGCGCCAGGGATTGCCTTTTCTATAGTAAATTTTTCAAAAAATAATATTTTACTGTCGCAAATTTTAAATACGCCAGGGATTGCCTTTTCTATAGTAAATTTTGCAAAAAATAATTTTTTACTGTCGCAAATTTTAATCGCGCCAGGAATTGCCTTTTCTATAGCAAATTTTTCCAAATTTAATTGAAAACTGTCGCAAATTTTAAATACGCCAGGGATTGCCTTTTCTATAGTAAATTTTTCAAAAATTAATTTTATACTGTCGCAAATTTTAATTGCGCCAGGTATTGCCTTTTCTATAGTAAATTTTTCAAAAATTAATTTTTTACTGTCGCAAATTTTAAATACGCCAGGGATTGTCTTTTCTATAGTAATTTATTCAAAAAATAGTTTTTTACTGTCGAAAATTTTATTACGCCAGGGATTGCCTTTTCTACAGTAAATTTTTCAAAAAATAATTTTTTACTGTCGTAAATTTTAAACACGCCAGGGGTTGCCTTTTCTATAGTAAATTATTCAAAAAATAATTTTCTACTGTCGCAAGTTTTAATTGCGTCAGGGATTGCCTTTTCTATAGTAAATTTTTCAAGAACTAATTTTTTACTGTCGCAAATTTTAGTTACGCCAGGTATTGCCTTTTCTATAGTAAATTTTTCAAAAAATAATTTTCTACTGTCGCAAATTTTAATTGCGCCAGGGATTGCCTTTTCTATAGTAAATTTTTCAAAATTTAATTTTATACTGTCGTAAATTTTAAATACGCCAGGGATTGTCTTTTCTATAGTAATTTATTCAAAAAATAGTTTTTTACTGTCGCAAATTTTAAATACGCCAGGGATTGCCTTTTCTATAGTAAATTTTGCAAAAAATAATTTTCTACTGTTGCAAATTTTAATTGCGCCAGGGATTGCCTTTTCTATAGTAAATTTTTCAAAAACTAATTTTTTACTGTCGCAAATTTTAATTACGCCAGGGATTGCCTTTTCTATAGTAAATTTTACAAAAAATAATTTTATACTGTCGCAAATTTTAATTGCGCCAGGGATTGCCTTTTCTATAGTAAATTATTCAAAAAATAATTTTTTACTGTCGCAAATATTAAATACGCCAGGGATTGCCTTTTCTATAGTAAGTTTTTCAAAAAATAATTTTCTACTGTCGCAAATTTTAATTGCGCCAGGTATTGCCTTTTCTACAGTAAATTTTTCAAAAAATAATTTTTTATTGTCGCAAATTTTAATTACGCCAGGGATTGCCTTTTCTATAGAAAATTTTTCAAAAATTAATTTTTTGCTGTCGCAAATTTTAATTTCGTCAGGTATTGCCTTTTCTATAGTAAATTTTTCAAAAAATAATTTTATACTATCGCAAATTTTAATTACGCCAGGGATTGCCTTTTCTATAGTAAATTTTTCAAAATTTAATTTTATACTGTCGCAAATTTTAATTGCGCCAGGGATTGCCTTTTCTATAGAAAATTTTTCAAAAATAAATTTTTTACTGTCGCAAATTTTAATTGCGACAGGGATTGCGTTTTCTACAGTAAATTTTTCAAAAAAATAATTTTTTAAAGTCGCAAATTTTAATTACGCCAGGGATTGCCTTTTCTATAGTAAATTTTACAAAAAATAATTTTATACTGTCGCAAATTTTAATTGCGCCAGGGATTGCCTTTTCTATAGTAAATTTTACAAAAAATAATTTTTTACTGTCGCAAATTTTAATTACGCCAGGGATTGCCTTTTCTATAGTAAATTTTGCAAAAAATAATTTTTTACTGTCGCAAATTTTAATTACGCCAGGGATTGCCTTTTCTATAGTAAATTATTCAAAAAATAATTTTCTACTGTCGCAAATTTTAATTTCCCCAGGGATTGCCTTGTCTATAGTAAATTTTGCAAGAACTAATTTTATACTGTCGCAAATTTTAATTGCGACATGGATTGCCTTTTCTATAGTAAATTTTTCAAAAAATAATTTTTTACTGTCGCAAATTTTAAATACGCCAGGGATTGCCTTTTCTATAGTAAATTTTGCAAAAAATAATTTTTTACTGTCGTAAATTTTAAATACGCCAGGGATTGCCTTCTCTATAGTAAATTTTTCAAAATTAATTTTTTACTGTCGCAAATTTTAAATACGCCAGGGATTGCCTTTTCTATAGTAAATTTTTCAAAATTTAATTTTATACTGTCGCAAATTTTAAATACGCCAGGGATTGCCATTTCTATAGTAAATTTTGCAAAAAATAATTTTTTACTGTCGCAAATTTTAAATACGCCAGGTATTGCCCTTTCTATAGTAAATTTTTCAAAAAATAATTTTATAATGCTGCAAATTTTAATTGCGCCAGGGATTGCCTTTTCTATAGTAAATTTTTCAAAAAATAATATTTTACTGTCGCAAATTTTAAATACGCCAGGGATTGCCTTTTCTATAGTAAATTTTGCAAAAAATAATTTTTTACTGTCGCAAATTTTAATCGCGCCAGGAATTGCCTTTTCTATAGCAAATTTTTCCAAATTTAATTGAAAACTGTCGCAAATTTTAAATACGCCAGGGATTGCCTTTTCTATAGTAAATTTTTCAAAAATTAATTTTATACTGTCGCAAATTTTAATTGCGCCAGGTATTGCCTTTTCTATAGTAAATTTTTCAAAAATTAATTTTTTACTGTCGCAAATTTTAAATACGCCATGGATTGCCTTTTCTATAGTAAATTTTTCAAAAAATAATTTTTTACTATCGCAAATTCTAAATACGCCAGGGATTGCCTTTTCTATAGTAAATTTTTCAAAAAATAATTTTTTACTGTCGCAAATTTTAAATAAGCCAGGGATTGCCTTTTCTATAGTAAATTATTCAAAAATAATTTTTTACTGTCGCAAATTTTAATTGCGCCAGGGATTGCCTTTTCTACAGTAAATTTTTCAAAAACTAATTTTTTACTGTCGCAAATTTTAATTACGCCAGGGATTGCCTTTTCTATAGTAAATTATTCAAAAAATAATTTTCTACTGGCGCACATTTTAATTGCGCCAGGGATTGCCTTTTCTACAGTAAATTATTCAAAAAATAATTTTTTATTGTCGCAAATTTTAAATACGCCAGGGATTGCCTTTTCTATAGTAAATTTTGCAAAAAATAATTTTTTACTGTCGCAAATTTTAAATACGCCAGGGATTGCCTTTTCTATAGTAAATTTTTCAAAAATTAAATTTTTACTGTCGCAAATTTTAAATACGCCAGGGATTGCCTTTTCTATAGTAAATTATTCAAAAAATAATTTGTTACTGTCGCAAATTTTAAATACGCCAGGGATTGCCTCTTCTACAGTAAATTTTTCAAAAATTAATTTTTTACTGTCGAAAATTTTATTACGCCAGGGATTGCCTTTTCTACAGTAAATTTTTCAAAAAATAATTTTTTACTGTCGTAAATTTTAAACACGCCAGGGGTTGCCTTTTCTATAGTAAATTATTCAAAAAATAATTTTCTACTGTCGCAAGTTTTAATTGCGCCAGGGATTGCCTTTTCTATAGTAAATTTTTCAAGAACTAATTTTTTACTGTCGCAAATTTTAATTACGCCAGGTATTGCCTTTTCTATAGTAAATTTTACAAAAAATAATTTTATACTGTCGCAAATTTTAATTGCGCCAGGTATTGCCTTTTCTATAGTAAATTATTCAAAAAATAATTTTTTACTGTTGCAAATTTTAAATACGCCATGGATTGCCTTTTCTATAGTAAATTTTTCAAAAAATAATTTTCTACTGTCGCAAATTTTAATTGCGCCAGGGATTGCCTTTTCTACAGTAAATTTTTCAAAAACTAATTTTTTACTGTCGAAAATTTTAATTACGCCAGGGATTGCCTTTTCTATAGTAAATTATTCAAAAAATAATTTTCTACTGGCGCACATTTTAATTGCGCCAGGGATTGCCTTTTCTACAGTAAATTATTCAAAAAATAATTTTTTATTGTCGCAAATTTTAAATACGCCAGGGATTGCCTTTTCTATAGTAAATTTTGCAAAAAATAATTTTTTACTGTCGCAAATTTTAAATACGCCAGGGATTGCCTTTTCTATAGTAAATTTTTCAAAAATTAAATTTTTACTGTCGCAAATTTTAAATACGCCAGGGATTGCCTTTTCTATAGTAAATTATTCAAAAAATAATTTGTTACTGTCGCAAATTTTAAATACGCCAGGGATTGCCTCTTCTACAGTAAATTTTTCAAAAATTAATTTTTTACTGTCGAAAATTTTATTACGCCAGGGATTGCCTTTTCTACAGTAAATTTTTCAAAAAATAATTTTTTACTGTCGTAAATTTTAAACACGCCAGGGGTTGCCTTTTCTATAGTAAATTATTCAAAAAATAATTTTCTACTGTCGCAAGTTTTAATTGCGTCAGGGATTGCCTTTTCTATAGTAAATTTTTCAAGAACTAATTTTTTACTGTCGCAAATTTTAATTACGCCAGGTATTGCCTTTTCTATAGTAAATTTTTCAAAAAATAATTTTCTACTGTCGCAAATTTTAATTGCGCCAGGGATTGCCTTTTCTATAGTAAATTTTTCAAAATGTAATTTTATACTGTCGTAAATTTTAAATACGCCAGGGATTGTCTTTTCTATAGTAATTTATTCAAAAAATAGTTTTTTCTGTCGCAAATTTTAAATACGCCAGGGATTGCCTTTTCTATAGTAAATTTTGCAAAAAATAATTTTCTACTGTTGCAAATTTTAATTGCGCCAGGGATTGCCTTTTCTATAGTAAATTTTTCAAAAACTAATTTTTTACTGTCGCAAATTTTAATTACGCCAGGGATTGCCTTTTCTATAGTAAATTTTACAAAAAATAATTTTATACTATCGCAAATTTTAATTGCGCCAGGGATTGCCTTTTCTATAGTAAATTATTCAAAAAATAATTTTTTACTGTCGCAAATATTAAATACGCCAGGGATTGCCTTTTCTATAGTAAGTTTTTCAAAAAATAATTTTCTACTGTCGCAAATTTTAATTGCGCCAGGTATTGCCTTTTCTACAGTAAATTTTTCAAAAAATAATTTTTTATTGTCGCAAATTTTAATTACGCCAGGGATTGCCTTTTCTATAGAAAATTTTTCAAAAATTAATTTTTTGCTGTCGCAAATTTTAATTTCGCCAGGTATTGCCTTTTCTATAGTAAATTTTTCAAAAAATAATTTTATACTATCGCAAATTTTAATTACGCCAGGGATTGCCTTTTCTATAGTAAATTTTTCAAAATTTAATTTTATACTGTCGCAAATTTTAATTGCGCCAGGGATTGCCTTTTCTATAGAAAATTTTTCAAAAATAAATTTTTTACTGTCGCAAATTTTAATTGCGACAGGGATTGCGTTTTCTACAGTAAATTTTTCAAAAAAATAATTTTTTAAAGTCGCAAATTTTAATTACGCCAGGGATTGCCTTTTCTATAGTAAATTTTACAAAAAATAATTTTATACTGTCGCAAATTTTAATTGCGCCAGGGATTGCCTTTTCTATAGTAAATTTTACAAAAAATAATTTTTTACTGTCGCAAATTTTAATTACGCCAGGGATTGCCTTTTCTATAGTAAATTTTGCAAAAAATAATTTTTTACTGTCGCAAATTTTAATTACGCCAGGGATTGCCTTTTCTATAGTAAATTATTCAAAAAATAATTTTCTACTGTCGCAAATTTTAATTTCCCCAGGGATTGCCTTGTCTATAGTAAATTTTGCAAGAACTAATTTTATACTGTCGCAAATTTTAATTGCGACATGGATTGCCTTTTCTATAGTAAATTTTTCAAAAAATAATTTTTTACTGTCGCAAATTTTAAATACGCCAGGGATTGCCTTTTCTATAGTAAATTTTGCAAAAAATAATTTTTTACTGTCGTAAATTTTAAATACGCCAGGGATTGCCTTTTCTATAGTAAATTTTTCAAAAATTAATTTTTTACTGTCGCAAATTTTAAATACGCCAGGGATTGCCTTTTCTATAGTAAATTTTTCAAAATTTAATTTTATACTGTCGCAAATTTTAAATACGCCAGGGATTGCCATTTCTATAGTAAATTTTGCAAAAAATAATTTTTTACTGTCGCAAATTTTAAATACGCCAGGTATTGCCCTTTCTATAGTAAATTTTTCAAAAAATAATTTTATACTGCTGCAAATTTTAATTGCGCCAGGGATTGCCTTTTCTATAGTAAATTTTTCAAAAAATAATATTTTACTGTCGCAAATTTTAAATACGCCAGGGATTGCCTTTTCTATAGTAAATTTTGCAAAAAATAATTTTTTACTGTCGCAAATTTTAATCGCGCCAGGAATTGCCTTTTCTATAGCAAATTTTTCCAAATTTAATTGAAAACTGTCGCAAATTTTAAATACGCCAGGGATTGCCTTTTCTATAGTAAATTTTTCAAAAATTAATTTTATACTGTCGCAAATTTTAATTGCGCCAGGTATTGCCTTTTCTATAGTAAATTTTTCAAAAATTAATTTTTTACTGTCGCAAATTTTAAATACGCCATGGATTGCCTTTTCTATAGTAAATTTTTCAAAAAATAATTTTTTACTATCGCAAATTCTAAATACGCCAGGGATTGCCTTTTCTATAGTAAATTTTTCAAAAAATAATTTTTTACTGTCGCAAATTTTAAATAAGCCAGGGATTGCCTTTTCTATAGTAAATTATTCAAAAAATAATTTTTTACTGTCGCAAATTTTAATTGCGCCAGGGATTGCCTTTTCTACAGTAAATTTTTCAAAAACTAATTTTTTACTGTCGCAAATTTTAATTACGCCAGGGATTGCCTTTTCTATAGTAAATTATTCAAAAAATAATTTTCTACTGGCGCACATTTTAATTGCGCCAGGGATTGCCTTTTCTACAGTAAATTATTCAAAAAATAATTTTTTATTGTCGCAAATTTTAAATACGCCAGGGATTGCCTTTTCTATAGTAAATTTTGCAAAAAATAATTTTTTACTGTCGCAAATTTTAAATACGCCAGGGATTGCCTTTTCTATAGTAAATTTTTCAAAAATTAAATTTTTACTGTCGCAAATTTTAAATACGCCAGGGATTGCCTTTTCTATAGTAAATTATTCAAAAAATAATTTGTTACTGTCGCAAATTTTAAATACGCCAGGGATTGCCTCTTCTACAGTAAATTTTTCAAAAATTAATTTTTTACTGTCGAAAATTTTATTACGCCAGGGATTGCCTTTTCTACAGTAAATTTTTCAAAAAATAATTTTTTACTGTCGTAAATTTTAAACACGCCAGGGGTTGCCTTTTCTATAGTAAATTATTCAAAAAATAATTTTCTACTGTCGCAAGTTTTAATTGCGCCAGGGATTGCCTTTTCTATAGTAAATTTTTCAAGAACTAATTTTTTACTGTCGCAAATTTTAATTACGCCAGGTATTGCCTTTTCTATAGTAAATTTTACAAAAAATAATTTTATACTGTCGCAAATTTTAATTGCGCCAGGGATTGCCTTTTCTATAGTAAATTATTCAAAAAATAATTTTTTACTGTTGCAAATTTTAAATACGCCATGGATTGCCTTTTCTATAGTAAATTTTTCAAAAAATAATTTTCTACTGTCGCAAATTTTAATTGCGCCAGGGATTGCCTTTTCTACAGTAAATTTTTCAAAAAATAATTTTTTACTGTCGCAAATTTAAATTACGCCAGGGAATGCCTTTTCTATAGTAAATTTTTCAAAAAATAATTTTCTACTGTTGCAAATTTTAATTGCGCCAGAGATTGCCTTTTCTATAGTAAATTTTTCAAAATTTAATTTTATACTGTCGCAAATTTTAAATACGCCAGGGATTGCCTTTTCTATAGTAAATTATTCAAAAAATAGTTTTTTACTGTCGCAAATTTTAAATACGCCAGGGATTGCCTTTTCTACAGTAAATTTTTCAAAAAATAATATTTTACTGTCGCAAATTTTAACTACGCCAGGGATTGCTTTTCTATAGTAAATTATTCAAAAAATAATTTTTTACTGTCGCAAATTTTAATTTCGCCAGGGATTGCATTTTCTATAGTAAATTTTGCAAAAAGTAATTTTCTAGTGTCGCAAATTTTAATTGCGCCAGGGATTGCATTTTCTATAGTAAATTTTTCAAAAACTAATTTTTTACTGTCGCAAATTTTAATTACGCCAGGGATTGCCTTTTCTATAGTAAATTTTACAAAAAATAATTTTATACTGTCGCAAATTTTAATTGCGCCAGGGATTGCCTTTTCTATAGTAAATTATTAAAAAAATAATTTTTTACTGTCGCAAATTTTAAATACGCCAGGGATTGCCTTTTCTATAGTAAATTTTTCAAAAAAATAATTTTCTACTGTCGCAAATTTTAATTGCGCCAGGGATTGCCTTTTCTATAGTAAATTTTACAAAAAATTATTTTATACTGTCGCAAATTTTAATTGCGCCAGGGATTGCCTCTTCTATAGTAAATTTTTCAAAAACTAATTTTTTACTGTCGCAAATTTTGAATACGCCATGGATTGCCTTTTCTATAGTAAATTTTACAAAAAATAATTTTATATTGTCGCAAATTTTAATTGCGCCAGGGATTGCCTTTTCTATAGTAAATTTTTCAAAAAATAATTTTCTACTGTCGCAAATTTTAATTGCGCCAGGGATTGCCTTTTCTATAGTAAATTTTTCAAAATTTAATTTTATACTGTCGCAAATTTTAAATACGCCAGGGATTGCCTTTTCTATAGTAAATTATTCAAGAAATAGTTTTTTACTGTCGCAAATTTTAAATACGCCAGGGATTGCCTTTTCTACAGTAAATTTTTCAAAAAATAATATTTTACTGTCGCAAATTTTAACTACGCCAGGGATTGCTTTTCTATAGTAAATTATTCAAAAAATAATTTTTTACTGTCGCAAATTTTAATTTCGCCAGGGATTGCATTTTCTATAGTAAATTTTGCAAAAAGTAATTTTCTACTGTCGCAAATTTTAATTGCGCCAGGGATTGCATTTTCTATAGTAAATTTTTCAAAAACTAATTTTTTACTGTCGCAAATTTTAATTACGCCAGGGATTGCCTTTTCTATAGTAAATTTTACAAAAAATAATTTTATACTGTCGCAAATTTTAATTGCGCCAGGGATTGCCTTTTCTACAGTAAATTATTAAAAAAATAATTTTTTACTGTCGCAAATTTTAAATACGCCAGGGATTGCCTTTTCTATAGTAAATTTTTCAAAAAAATAATTTTCTACTGTCGCAAATTTTAATTGCGCCAGGGATTGCCTTTTCTATAGTAAATTTTACAAAAAATAATTTTATACTGTCGCAAATTTTAATTGCGCCAGGGATTGCCTTTTCTATAGTAAATTTTTCAAAAACTAATTTTTTACTGTCGCAAATTTTAAATACGCCATGGATTGCCTTTTCTATAGTAAATTTTACAAAAAATAATTTTATATTGTCGCAAATTTTAATTGCGCCAGGGATTACCTAAATTATTCAAAAAATAATTTTTTACTGTCGCAAATTTTAACTACGCCACGGATTGCTTTTCTATAGTAAATTATTCAAAAAATAATTTTTTACTGTCGCAAATTTTAATTTCGCCAGGGATTGCATTTTCTATAGTAAATTTTGCAAAAAGTAATTTTCTACTGTCGCAAATTTTAATTGCGCCAGGGATTGCATTTTCTATAGTAAATTTTTCAAAAAATAATTTTTTACTGTCGCAAATTTTAATTACGCCAGGGATTGCCTTTTCTATAGTAAATTATTCAAAAACTAATTTTTTACTGTCGCAAGTTTTAATTACGCCAGGGATTCCCTTTTCTATAGTAAATTTTTCAAAAATTAAATTTTTACTGTCGCAAATTTTAATTACGCCAGGGATTTCCTTTTCTATAGTAAATTATTCAAAAAATAATTTTCTACTGTCGCAAATTTTAATTTCGCCAGGGATTGCCTTTTCTATAGTAAATTTTGCAAAAAATAATTTTCTACTGTCGCAAGTTTTAATTGCGCCAGGGATTGCCTTTTCTATAGTAAATTTTTCAAAAACTAATTTTTTACTGTCGCAAATTTTAATTACGCCAGGTATTGCCTTTTCTATAGTAAATTATACAAAAAATAATTTTATACTGCGCAAATTTTAATTGCGCCAGGGATTGCCTTTTCTATAGTAAATTATTCAAAAAATAATTTGTTACTGTCGCAAATTTTAAATACGCCAGCGATTGCCTCTTCTACAGTAAATTTTTCAAAAATTAATTTTTTACTGTCGAAAATTTTATTACGCCAGGGATTGCCTTTTCTACAGTAAATTTTTCAAAAAATAATTTTTTACTGTCGTAAATTTTAAACACGCCAGGGGTTGCCTTTTCTATAGTAAATTATTCAAAAAATAATTTTCTACTGTCGCAAGTTTTAATTGCGCCAGGGATTGCCTTTTCTATAGTAAATTTTTCAAGAACTAATTTTTTACTGTCGCAAATTTTAATTACGCCAGGTATTGCCTTTTCTATAGTAAATTTTACAAAAAATAATTTTATACTGTCGCAAATTTTAATTGCGCCAGGGATTGCCTTTTCTATAGTAAATTAATCAAAAAATAATTTTTTACTGTTGCAAATTTTAAATACGCCATGGATTGCCTTTTCTATAGTAAATTTTTCAAAAAATAATTTTCTACTGTCGCAAATTTTAATTGCGCCTGGGATTGCCTTTTCTACAGTAAATTTTTCAAAAAATAATTTTTTACTGTCGCAAATTTAAATTACGCCAGGGAATGCCTTTTCTATAGTAAATTTTTCAAAAAATAATTTTCTACTGTTGCAAATTTTAATTGCGCCAGGGATTGCCTTTTCTATAGTAAATTTTTCAAAATTTAATTTTATACTGTCGCAAATTTTAAATACGCCAGGGATTGCCTTTTCTATAGTAAATTATTCAAAAAATAGTTTTTTACTGTCGCAAATTTTAAATACGCCAGGGATTGCCTTTTCTACAGTAAATTTTTCAAAAAATAATATTTTACTGTCGCAAATTTTAACTACGCCAGGGATTGCTTTTCTATAGTAAATTATTCAAAAAATAATTTTTTACTGTCGCAAATTTTAATTTCGCCAGGGATTGCATTTTCTATAGTAAATTTTGCAAAAAGTAATTTTCTACTGTCGCAAATTTTAATTGCGCCAGGGATTGCATTTTCTATAGTAAATTTTTCAAAATCTAATTTTTTACTGTCGCAAATTTTAATTACGCCAGGGATTGCCTTTTCTATAGTAAATTTTACAAAAAATAATTTTATACTGTCGCAAATTTTAATTGCGCCAGGGATTGCCTTTTCTATAGTAAATTATTAAAAAAATAATTTTTTACTGTCGCAAATTTTAAATACGCCAGGGATTGCCTTTTCTATAGTAAATTTTTCAAAAAAATAATTTTCTACTGTCGCAAATTTTAATTGCGCCAGGGATTGCCTTTTCTATAGTAAATTTTGCAAAAAATTATTTTATACTGTCGCAAATTTTAATTGCGCCAGCGATTGCCTTTTCTGTAGTAAATTTTTCAAAAACTAATTTTTTACTGTCGCAAATTTTAAATACGCCATGGATTGCCTGTTCTATAGTAAATTTTACAAAAAATAATTTTATATTGTCGCAAATTTTAATTGCGCCAGGGATTGCCTTTTCTATAGTAAATTTTTCAAAAAATAATTTTCTACTGTCGCAAATTTTAATTGCGCCAGGGATTGCCTTTTCTATAGTAAATTTTTCAAAATTTAATTTTATACTGTCGCAAATTTTAAATACGCCAGGGATTGCCTTTTCTATAGTAAATTATTCAAAAAATAGTTTTTTACTGTCGCAAATTTTAAATACGCCAGGGATTGCCTTTTCTACAGTAAATTTTTCAAAAAATAATATTTTACTGTCGCAAATTTTAACTACGCCAGGGATTGCTTTTCTATAGTAAATTATTCAAAAAATAATTTTTTACTGTCGCAAATTTTAATTTCGCCAGGGATTGCATTTTCTATAGTAAATTTTGCAAAAAGTAATTTTCTACTGTCGCAAATTTTAATTGCGCCAGGGATTGCATTTTCTATAGTAAATTTTTCAAAAACTAATTTTTTACTGTCGCAAATTTTAATTACGCCAGGGATTGCCTTTTCTATAGTAAATTTTACAAAAAACAATTTTATACTGTCGCAAATTTTAATTGCGCCAGGGATTGCCTTTTCTATAGTAAATTATTAAAAAAATAATTTTTTACTGTCGCAAATTTTAAATACGCCAGGGATTGCCTTTTCTATAGTAAATTTTTCAAAAAAATAATTTTCTACTGTCGCAAATTTCAATTGCGCCAGGGATTGCCTTTTCTATAGTAAATTTTACAAAAAATAATTTTATACTGTCGCAAATTTTAATTGCGCCAGGGATTGCCTTTTCTATAGTAAATTTTTCAAAAACTAATTTTTTACTGTCGCAAATTTTAAATACGCCATGGATTGCCTTTTCTATAGTAAATTTTACAAAAAATAATTTTATATTGTCGCAAATTTTAATTGCGCCAGGGATTGCCTTTTCTATAGTAAATTTTTCAAAAATTAATTTTTTACTGTCGCGAAATTTAAATACGCCAGAGATTGCCTTTTCTATAGTAAATTTTTCAAAAAATAATTTTCTACTGTCGCAAATTTTTATTGCGCCAGGGATTGCCTTTTCTATTGTAAATTTTTCAAAATTTAATTTTATACTGTCGCAAATTTTAAATACGCCAGGGATTGCCTTTTCTATAGTAAATTATTCAAAAAATAGTTTTTTACTGTCGCAACTTTTAAATATGCCAGGGATTGCCTTTTCTACAGTAAATCTTTCAAAAAATAATATTGTACTGTCGCAAATTTTAACTACGCCAGGGATTGCTTTTCCATACTAAATTATTCAAAAAATAATTTTTTACTGTCGCAAATTTTAATTTCGCCAGGGATTGCCTTTTCTATAGTAAATTAATCAAAAAATAATTTTTTACTGTTGCAAATTTTAAATACGCCATGGATTGCCTTTTCTATAGTAAATTTTTCAAAAAATAATTTTCTACTGTCGCAAATTTTAATTGCGCCTGGGATTGCCTTTTCTACAGTAAATTTTTCAAAAAATAATTTTTTACTGTCGCAAATTTAAATTACGCCAGGGAATGCCTTTTCTATAGTAAATTTTTCAAAAAATAATTTTCTACTGTTGCAAATTTTAATTGCGCCAGGGATTGCCTTTTCTATAGTAAATTTTTCAAAATTTAATTTTATACTGTCGCAAATTTTAAATACGCCAGGGATTGCCTTTTCTATAGTAAATTATTCAAAAAATAGTTTTCTACTGTCGCAAGTTTTAATTGCGCCAGGGATTGCCTTTTCTATAGTAAATTTTTCAAGAACTAATTTTTTACTGTCGCAAATTTTAATTACGCCAGGTATTGCCTTTTCTATAGTAAATTTTACAAAAAATAATTTTATACTGTCGCAAATTTTAATTGCGCCAGGGATTGCCTTTTCTATAGTAAATTAATCAAAAAATAATTTTTTACTGTTGCAAATTTTAAATACGCCATGGATTGCCTTTTCTATAGTAAATTTTTCAAAAAATAATTTTCTACTGTCGCAAATTTTAATTGCGCCTGGGATTGCCTTTTCTACAGTAAATTTTTCAAAAAATAATTTTTTACTGTCGCAAATTTAAATTACGCCAGGGAATGCCTTTTCTATAGTAAATTTTTCAAAAAATAATTTTCTACTGTTGCAAATTTTAATTGCGCCAGGGATTGCCTTTTCTATAGTAAATTTTTCAAAATTTAATTTTATACTGTCGCAAATTTTAAATACGCCAGGGATTGCCTTTTCTATAGTAAATTATTCAAAAAATAGTTTTTTACTGTCGCAAATTTTATATACGCCAGGGATTGCCTTTTCTACAGTAAATCTTTCAAAAAATAATATTGTACTGTCGCAAATTTTAACTACGCCAGGGATTGCTTTTCTATAGTAAATTATTCAAAAAATAGTTTTTTACTGTCGCAAATTTTATATACGCCAGGGATTGCCTTTTCTACAGTAAATCTTTCAAAAAATAATATTGTACTGTCGCAAATTTTAACTACGCCAGGGATTGCTTTTCTATAGTAAATTATTCAAAAAATAGTTTTTTACTGTCGCAAATTTTAAATACGCCAGGGATTGCCTTTTCTACAGTAAATTTTTCAAAAAATAATATTTTACTGTCGCAAATTTTAACTACGCCAGGGATTGCTTTTCTATAGTAAATTATTCAAAAAATAATTTTTTACTGTCGCAAATTTTAATTTCGCCAGGGATTGCATTTTCTATAGTAAATTTTGCAAAAAGTAATTTTCTACTGTCGCAAATTTTAATTGCGCCAGGGATTGCATTTTCTATAGTAAATTTTTCAAAAACTAATTTTTTACTGTCGCAAATTTTAATTACGCCAGGGATTGCCTTTTCTATAGTAAATTTTACAAAAAACAATTTTATACTGTCGCAAATTTTAATTGCGCCAGGGATTGCCTTTTCTATAGTAAATTATTAAAAAAATAATTTTTTACTGTCGCAAATTTTAAATACGCCAGGGATTGCATTTTCTATAGTAAATTTTTCAAAAAAATAATTTTCTACTGTCGCAAATTTCAATTGCGCCAGGGATTGCCTTTTCTATAGTAAATTTTACAAAAAATAATTTTATACTGTCGCAAATTTTAATTGCGCCAGGGATTGCCTTTTCTATAGTAAGTTTTTCAAAAACTAATTTTTTACTGTCGCAAATTTTAAATACGCCATGGATTGCCTTTTCTATAGTAAATTTTACAAAAAATAATTTTATATTGTCGCAAATTTTAATTGCGCCAGGGATTGCCTTTTCTATAGTAAATTTTTCAAAAATTAATTTTTTACTGTCGCGAAATTTAAATACGCCAGAGATTGCCTTTTCTATAGTAAATTTTTCAAAAAATAATTTTCTACTGTCGCAAATTTTTATTGCGCCAGGGATTGCCTTTTCTATTGTAAATTTTTCAAAATTTAATTTTATACTGTCGCAAATTTTAAATACGCCAGGGATTGCCTTTTCTATAGTAAATTATTCAAAAAATAGTTTTTTACTGTCGCAACTTTTAAATATGCCAGGGATTGCCTTTTCTACAGTAAATCTTTCAAAAAATAATATTGTACTGTCGCAAATTTTAACTACGCCAGGGATTGCTTTTCTATAGTAAATTATTCAAAAAATAATTTTTTACTGTCGCAAATTTTAATTTCGCCAGGGATTGCATTTTCTATAGTAAATTTTGCAAAAAGTAATTTTCTACTGTCGCAAATTTTAATTGCGCCAGGGATTGCATTTTATATAGTAAATTTTTCAAAAACTAATTTTTTACTGTCGCAAATTTTAATTACGCCAGGGATTTCCTTTTCTATAGTAAATTTTACAAAAAATAATGTTATACTGTCGCAAATTTTAATTGCGCCAGGGATTGCCTTTTCTATAGTAAATTATTCAAAAAAAAATTTTTTACTGTCGCAAATTTTAAATACGCCAGGGATTGCCTTTTCTATAATAAATTTTTCAAAAAAATAATTTTCTACTGTCGCAAATTTTAATTGCGCCAGGGATTGTCTTTTCTACAGTAAATTTTTCAAAAAATAATTTTTTACTGTCGCAAATTTTAATTACGCCAGGGATTGTCATTTCTATAGTAAATTTTTCAAAAAATAATTTTTTACTGTCGCAAATTTTAATTACGACAGGGATTACCTTTCCTATATTAAATTTTTCAAAAATTAATTTTATACTGTCGCAAATTTTAATTATGCCAGGGATTGCCTTTTCTATAGTAAATTTTTCAAAAAATAATTTTATACTGTCGCAAATTTTAATTGCGCCAGGGATTGCCTTTTCTATAGTAAATTTTTCAAAAAATAATTTTTTACTTTCGCAAATTTTAATTACGCCAGGGATTGCCTTTTCTATATAAATTATTCAAAAAATAATTTTTTACTGTCGCAAATTTTAAATACGCCAGGGATTGCCTTTTCTACAGTAAATTTTTCAAAAAATAATTTTTTACTGTCTTAAATTTTAATTACGCCAGGGATTGCCTTTTCTACAGTAAATTTTTCAAAAAATAATTTTTTAATGTCGCAAATTTTAAATACGCCAGGGATTGCCTTTTCTACAGTAAATTTTTCAAAAATTAATTTTTTACTGTCGCAAATTTTAATTACGCCAGGGATTGGCTTTTCTGTCGTAAATTTTTCAAAAATTAATTTTTTACTGTCGCAAATTTTAATTACGCCAGGGATTGCCTTTTCTATAGTAAATTTTTAAAAAAATAATTTTTTACTGTCGCAAATTTTAATTACGCCAGGGATTGCCTTTTCTATAGTAAATTTTCCAAAAATTAATTTTATACTGTCGCAAATTTTAATTACGCCAGGGATTGCCTTTTCTATAGTAAATTTTTCAAAATTTAATTTTATACTGTCGCAAATTTTAATTACGCCAAGGATTGCCTTTTCTATAGTAAATTTTTCAAAAATTAATTTTTTACTATCGCAAATTTTAATTGCGCCAGGGATTGCCTATTCTACAGGAAATTTTTCAAAAAATAATTTTTTACTGTCGCAAATTTTAATTACGCCAGGGATTGTCTTTTCTATAGTAAATTTTTCAAAAAATAATTTTTTACTGTCGCAAATTTTAATTACGCCAGGGATTGCCTTTCCTATAGTAAATTTTTCAAAAATTAATTTTATACTGTCGCAAATTTTAATTACGCCAGGGATTGCTTTTCTGTAGTAAATTTTTCAAAAAATTATTTTGTACTGTCGCAAATTTTAATTGCGCCAGGGATTGCCTTTTCTATAGTAAATTTTTCAAAAAATTATTTTTTACTGTGGCAAATTTTAATTACGCCAGGGATTGCCTTTTCTATAGTAAATTATTCAAAAAATAATTTTTTACTATCGCAAATTTTAAATAGGCCAGGGATTGCCTTTTCTATAGTAAATTTTTCAAAAAATAATTTTCTTCTGTCGCAAATTTTAATTGCGCCAGGATTGCCTTTTCTATAGTAAATTTTTCAAAAATTAATTTTTTACTTTCGCAAATTTTAAATCCGCCAGGGATTGCCTTTTCTATAGTAAATTTTGCAAAAAATAATTTTCTACTGTCGAAAATTTTAATTGCGCCAGGGATTGCCTTTTCTACAGTAAATTTTTCAAAAAATAATTTTTTACTGTCGCAAATTTTAATTACGCCAGGGATTGCCTTTTCTATAGTAAATTTTGCAAAAAATAATTTTTTACTGTCGCAAATTTTAAATACGCCAGGGATTGCCTTTTCTATAGTAAATTTTTCAAAAAATAATTTTCTACTGTGGCAAATTTTAATTGCGCCAGGGATTGCATTTTCTATAGTAAATTTTTCAAAATTTAATTTTATACTGTCGCAAATTTTAAATATGCCAGGGATTGCCTTTTCTATAGTAAATTATTCAAAAAATAATTTTTTACTGTCGCAAATTTTAAATACGCCAAGGATTGCCTTTTCTATAGTAAATTTTTCAAAAAATTATTTTCTACTGTCGCAAATTTTAAATACGCCAGGGATTGCCTTTTCTATAGTAAATTTTTCTAAAATTAATTTTTTACTGTGGCAAATTTTAAATCCGCCAGGGATTGCCTTTTCTATAGTAAATTTTGCAAAAATAATTTTCTACTGTCGCAAATTTTAATTGCGCCAGGGATTGCCTTTTCTACAGTAAATTTTTCAAAAAATAATTTTTTACTGTCGCAAATTTTAATTACGCCAGGGATTGCCTTTTCTATAGTAAATTTTGCAAATTTTGCCTTTTCTATAGTAAATTATTCAAAAAATAATTTTCTACTGTCGCAAATTTTAACTTCCCCAGGGATTGACTTGTCTATAGTAAATTTTGCAAGAACTAATTTTATACTGTCGCAAATTTTAATTGCGACATGGATTGCCTTTTCTATAGTAAATTTTTCAAAAAATAATTTTCTACTGTCGCAAATTTTAACTGCACCAGGGATTGCCTTTTCTACAGTAAATTTTTCAAAAAATAATTTTTTACTGTCGCAAATTTTAATTACGCCAGGGATTGCCTTTTCTATAGTAAATTTTTCAAAAATTAATTTTTTGCTGTCGCAAATTTCAATTTCGCCAGGGATTGCCTTTTCTATAGTAAATTTTTCAAAAAATAATTTTATATTGTCGCAAATTTTAATTACGCCAGGGATTGCCTTTTCTATAGTAAATTTTTCGAAATTTAATTTTATACTGTCGCAAATTTTAATTGCGCCAGGGATTGCCTTTTCTGTAGTAAATTTTTCAAAAATAAATTTTTTACGGTCGCAAATTTTAAATACGCCAGGGATTGCCTTTTCTATAGTAAATTTTTCAAAAAATAATTTTCTACTGTCGCAAATTTTCATTGCGCCAGGGATTGCCTTTTCTATAGTAAATTTTTCAAAATTTAATTTTATACTGTCGTAAATTTTAAATACGCCAGGGATTGTCTTTTCTATAGTAATTTATTCAAAAAATAGTTTTTTACTGTCGCAAATTTTAAATACGCCAGGGATTGTCTTTTCTATAGTAAATTTTGCAAAAAATAATTTTCTACTGTCGCAAATTTTAATTGCGCCAGGGATTGCCTTTTCTATAGTATATTTTTCAAAAACTAATTTTTTACTGTCGCAAATTTTAATTACGTCAGGGATTGCCTTTTCTATAGTAAATTTTACAAAAAATAATTTTATACTGTTGCAAATTTTAATTGCGGCAGGGATTGCCTTTTCTATAGTAAATTATTCAAAAAATAATTTTTTACTGTCGCAAATTTTAAATACGCCAGGGATTGCCTTTTCTATAGTAAATTTTTCAAAAAATAATTTTCTATTGTCGCAAATTTTAATTGCGCCAGGTATTGCCTTTTCTACAGTAAATTTTTCAAAAAATAATTTTTTATTGTCGGAAATTTTAATTACGCCAAGGATTGCCTTTTCTATAGTAAATTTTTCAAAAATTAATTTTTTGCAGTCGCAAATTTTAATTTCGCCAGGTATTGCCTTTTCTATAGTAAATTTTTCAAAAAATAATTTTATACTATCGCAAATTTTAATTACGCCAGGGATTGCCTTTTCTATAGTAAATTTTTCAAAATTTAATTTTATACTGTCGCAAATTTTAATTGCGCCAGGGATTGCCTTTTCTATAGAAAATTTTTCAAAAATAAATTTTTTACTGTCGCAAATTTTAATTGCGCCAGGGATTGCCTTTTCTACAGTAAATTTTTCAAAAAATAATTTTTTAAAGTCGCAAATTTTAACTACGCCAGGGATTGTCTTTTCTATAGTAAATTTTTCAAAAAATAATTTTTTACTGTCGCAAATTTTAATTACGCCAGGGATTGCCTTTCCTATAGTAAATTTTTCAAAAATAAATTTTATACTGTCGCAAATTTTAATTACGCCAGGGATTGCCTTTTCTATAGTAAATTTTTCAAAAAATAATTTTATACTGTCGCAAATTTTAATTGCGCCAGGGATTGCCTTTTCTATAGTAAATTTTTCAAAAAATAAAATTTTTTACTGTCGCAAATTTTAATTACGCCAGGGATTGCCTTTTCTATAGTAAATTTTTCAAAAAATAATTTTCTACTGTCGCAAATTTTAATTACGCCAGGGATTGCCTTTTCTATAGTAAATTTTGCAAAAAATAATGTTTTACTATCGCAAATTTTAATTACGCCAGGGATTGCCTTTTCTACAGTAAATTTTTAAAAAAATTATTTTTTACTCTCGAAAATTTTAATTACGCCAGGGATTGCCTTTTCTATAGTAAATTTTTCAAAATTTAATATTATACTGTCGCAAATTTTAATTGCGCCAGGGATTGCCTTTTCTACAGTAAATTATTCAAAAAATAATTTTTTACTGTCGCAAATTTTAAATACTCCAGGGATTGCCTTTTCTATAGTAAATTTTCCACAAATTAATTTTTTACTGTCGCAAATTTTAATTACGCCAGGGATTGCCTTTTCTATTGTAAATTATTCAAAAAATAATTTTTTGCTGTCGCAAATTTTAATTGCGGCAAGGATTGCCTTTTCTATAGTAAATTTTGCAAAAATAATTTTCTACTGTCGCAAATTTTAATTGCGCCAGGGATTGCCTTTTCTACAGTAAATTTTTCAAAAAATAATTTTTTACTGTCGCAAATTTTAATTACGCCAGGGATTGCCTTTTCTATAGTAAATTTTGCAAAAAATAATTTTTTACTGTCGCAAATTTTAATTACGCCAGGGATTGCCTTTTCTATAGTAAATTATTCAAAAAATAATTTTCTACTGTCGCAAATTTTAACTTCCCCAGGGATTGCCTTGTCTATAGTAAATTTTGCAAGAACTAATTTTATACTGTCGCAAATTTTTGCTTTTTCTATAGTAAATTTTTCAAAAAATAATTTTCTACTGTCGCAAATTTTAACTGCACCAGGGATTGCCTTTTCTACAGTAAATTTTTCAAAAAATAATTTTTTACTGTCGCAAATTTTAATTACGCCAGGGATTGCCTTTTCTATAGTAAATTTTTCAAAAATTAATTTTTTGCTGTCGCAAATTTCAATTTCGCCAGGGATTGCCTGTTCTATAGTAAATTTTTCAAAAAATAATTTTCTACTGTCGCAAATTTTAATTGCGCCAGGGACTGCCTTTTCTACAGTAAATTATTCAAAAAATAATTTTTTACTGTCGCAAATTTTAAATACGCCAGGGATTGCCTTTTCTATAGTAAATTTTGCAAAAATTAAATTTTTACTGTCGCAAATTTTAAATCCACCAGGGATTGCCTTTTCTATAGTAAATTATTCAAAAAATAATTTTATACTGTCGCTAATTTTAATTACGCCAGGGATTGCCTTTTCTATAGTAAATTTTTCAAAAAATAATTTTCTACTGTCGCAAATTTTAATTGCGCCAGGGATTGCCTTTTCTACAGTAAATTATTCAAAAAATAATTTTTTACTGTCGCAAATTTTAAATACGCCAGGGATTGCCTTTTCTATAGTAAATTTTGCAAAAAATAATTTTCTACTCTCGCAAATTTTAATACGCCAGGGATTGGCTTTTCTACAGTAAATTTTTCAAAAATTAATTTTTTACTATCGCAAATTTTAATTACGCCAGGGATTGCCTTTTCTACAGTAAATTTTTCAAAAAATAATTTTTTACTGTCGCAAATTTTAAATAAGCCAGGGATTGCCTTTTCTACAGTAAATTTTTCAAACATTAATTTTTTACTGTCGAAAATTTTAATTACGCCAGGGATTGCCTTTTCTATAGTAAATTTTTCAAAATTTAATTTTATACTGTCGCAAATTTTAAATACGCCATGGATTGCCTTTTCTATAGTAAATTTTTCAAAATTTAATTTTATACTGTCGCAAATTTTAAATACGCCAGGGATTGCCTTTTCTACAGTAAATTTTTCAAAAAATAATTTTTTATTGTCGCAAATTTTAAATACCCCAGCGATTACCTTTTCTATAGTAAATTTTACAAAAAATAATTTTCTACTGTCGCAAATTTTAATTACGCCAGGGATTGCCTTTCCTACAGTAAATTATTCAAAAATTAATTTTTTACTGTCGCAAATTTTAATTGCGCCAGGGATTGGCTTTTCTACAGTAAATTATTCTAAAAATAATTTTTTACTGTCGCAAATTTTAAATACGCCAGGGATTGCCTTTTCTATAGTAAATTTTTCAAAAACTAATTTTTTACTGTCGAAAATTTTAATTACGCCATGGATTGCCTTTTCTATAGTAAATTTTTCACAAATTAATTTTTTACTGTCGCAAATTTTAATTGCGCCAGGGATTGCCTTTTCTATAGTAAATTATTCAAAAAATAATTTTTTGCTGTCGCAAATTTTAATTACGGCAGGGATTGCCTTTTCTATAGTATATTTTTCAAAAAATAATTTTTTACTGTCGCAAATTTTAATTACGCCAGGGATTGCCTTTTCTATAGTAAATTTTTCAAAAATTAATTTTTTACTGTCGCAAATTTAAATTGCGCCTGGGATTGCCTTTTGTACAGTAAATTATTCAAAAAATAATTTTTTACTGTCGCAAATTTTAAATACGCCAGGGATTGCCTTTTCTATAGTAAATTTTTCAAAAACTAATTTTTTACTGTCGAAAATTTTAATTACGCCAGGGATTGCCTTTTCTATAGTAAATTTTTCAAAAAATAATTTTCTACTGTCGCAAATTTTAATTGCGCCAGGGATTGCCTTTTCTACAGTAAATTATTCAAAAAATAATTTTTTACTGTCGCAAATTTTAATTACGCCAGGGATTGCCTTTTCTATAGTAAATATTTCAAAAATTAATTTTTTACTGTCGCAAATTTTAATTGCGCAAGGGATTGCCTTTTCTATAGTAAATTTTTCAAAAAATAATTTTATACTGTCGCAAATTTTAATTACGCCAGGGATTGCCTTTTCTATAGTAAATTTTTCAAAAAATAATTTTTTACTGTCGCAAATTTTAATTACGCCAGGGATTGCCTTTTCTATAGTAAATTTTTCAAAAAATAATTTTCTACTGTCGCAAATTTTAATTGCCCCAGGGATTGCCTTTTCTATAGTAAATTTTTCAAAATTTAATTTTTATACTGTCGCAAATTTTAAATACGCCAGGTATTGCCTTTTCTATAGTAAATTATTCAAAAAATTATTTTTTAATGTCGCAAATTTTAAATACTCCAGGGATTGTCTTTTCTACAGTAAATTTTTCAAAAAATAATTTTTTACTGTCGCAAATTTTATATACGCCAGGGATTGCCTTTTCTATAGTAAATTTTTCAAAAAATAATTTTCTACTGTCGCAAATTTTAATTGCGCCAGGGATTGCCTTTTATATAGTAAATTTTGCAAAAAATAATTTTCTAATGTCCCAAATTTTAAATACGCCAGGGATTGCCTTTTCTACAGTAAATTTTTCAAAAATTAATTTTTTACTCTCGCAAATTTTAATTACGCCAGGGATTGCCTTTTCTACCGTAAATTTTTCAAAAAATAATTTTTTACTGTCGCAAATTTTAAATACGCCAGGGATTGCCTTTTCTATAGTAAATTTTTCAAAAAATAATTTTTTATTGTCGCAAATTTTAAATACCCCAGCGATTACCTTTTCTATAGTAAATTTTACAAAAAATAATTTTCTACTGTCGCAAATTTTAATTGCGCCAGGGATTGCCTTTCCTACAGTAAATTATTCAAAAATTAATTTTTTACTGTCGCAAATTTTAATTGCGCCAGGGATTGGCTTTTCTACAGTAAATTATTCAAAAAATAATTTTTTACTGTCGCAAATTTTAAATACGCCAGGGATTGCCTTTTCTATAGTAAATTTTTCAAAAACTAATTTTTTACTGTCGCAAATTTTAATTACGCCAGGGATTGCCTTTTCTATAGTAAATTTTTCAAAAATTAATTTTTTACTGTCGCAAATTTAAATTGCGCCTGGGATTGCCTTTTGTACAGTAAATTATTCAAAAAATAATTTTTTACTGTCGCAAATTTTAAATACGCCAGGGATTGCCTTTTCTATAGTAAATTTTTCAAAAACTAATTTTTTACTGTCGAAAATTTTAATTACGCCAGGGATTGCCTTTTCTATAGTAAATTTTTCAAAAAATAATTTTCTACTGTCGCAAATTTTAATTGCGCCAGGGATTGCCTTTTCTACAGTAAATTATTCAAAAAATAATTTTTTACTGTCGCAAATTTTAATTACGCCAGGGATTGCCTTTTATATAGTACATTTTTCAAAAATTAATTTTTTACTGTCGCAAATTTTAATTGCGCCAGGGATTGCCTTTTCTATAGTAAATTTTTCAAAAAATAATTTTATACTGTCGCAAATTTTAATTGCGCCAGGGATTGGCTTTTCTACAGTAAATTATTCTAAAAATAATTTTTTACTGTCGCAAATTTTAAATACGCCAGGGATTGCCTTTTCTATAGTAAATTTTTCAAAAACTAATTTTTTACTGTCGAAAATTTTAATTACGCCATGGATTGCCTTTTCTATAGTAAATTTTTCACAAATTAATTTTTTAATGTCGCAAATTTTAATTGCGCCAGGGATTGCCTTTTCTATAGTAAATTATTCAAAAATAATTTTTTGCTGTCGCAAATTTTAATTGCGGCAGGGATTGCCTTTTCTATAGTATATTTTTCAAAAAATAATTTTTTACTGTCGCAAATTTTAATTACGCCAGGGATTGCCTTTTCTATAGTAAATTTTTCAAAAATTAATTTTTTACTGTCGCAAATTTAAATTGCGCCTGGGATTGCCTTTTGTACAGTAAATTATTCAAAAAATAATGTTTTACTGTCGCAAATTTTAAATACGCCAGGGATTGCCTTTTCTATAGTAAATTTTTCAAAAACTAATTTTTTACTGTCGAAAATTTTAATTACGCCAGGGATTGCCTTTTCTATAGTAAATTTTTCAAAAAATAATTTTCTACTGTCGCAAATTTTAATTGCGCCAGGGATTGCCTTTTCTACAGTAAATTATTCAAAAAATAATTTTTTACTGTCGCAAATTTTAATTACGCCAGGGATTGCCTTTTCTATAGTAAATATTTCAAAAATAAATTTTTTACTGTGGCAAATTTTAATTGCGCAAGGGATTGCCTTTTCTATAGTAAATTTTTCAAAAAATAATTTTATACTGTCGCACATTTTAATTACGCCAGGGATTGCCTTTTCTATAGTAAATTTTTCAAAAAATAATTTTTTACTGTCGCAAATTTTAATTACACCAGGGATTGCCTTTTCTATAGTAAATTTTTAAAAAATAATTTTCTACTGTCGCAAATTTTAATTGCCCCACGGATTGCCTTTTCTATAGTAAATTTTTCAAAATTTAATTTTTATACTGTCGCAAATTTTAAATACGCTAGGTATTGCCTTTTCTATAGTAAATTATTCAAAAAATTATTTTTTAATGTCGCAAATTTTAAATACTCCAGGGATTGCCTTTTCTACAGTAAATTTTTCAAAAAATAATTTTTTACTGTCGCAAATTTTATATACGCCAGGGATTGCCTTTTCTATAGTAAATTTTTCAAAAAATAATTTTCTACTGTCGCAAATTTTAATTGCGCCAGGGATTGCCTTTTATATAGTAAATTTTGCAAAAAATAATTTTCTAATGTCCCAAATTTTAAATACGCCAGGGATTGCCTTTTCTACAGTAAATTTTTCAAAAATTAATTTTTTACTGTCGCAAATTTTAATTACGCCAGGGATTGCCTTTTCTACCGTAAATTTTTCAAAAAATAATTTTTTACTGTCGCAAATTTTAAATACGCCAGGGATTGCCTTTTCTATAGTAAATTTTTCAAAAAATAATTTTCTACTGTCGCAAATTTTAGTTGCGCCAGGGATTGCCTTTTCTACAGTAAATTTTTAAAAAAATAATTTTTTACTGTCGCAAATTTTAATTGCGCCAGGGATTGGCTTTTCTATAGTAAATTATTCAAAAAATAATTTTTTGCTGTCGCAAATTTTAATTGCGGCAGGGATTGCCTCTTCTATAGTATATTTTTCAAAAAATAATTTTTTACTCTCGCAAATTTTAATTGCGCCAGGGATTGCCTTTTCTATAGTAAATTTTTCAAAAAATAATTTTTTATTGTCGCAAATTTTAAATACCCCAGCGATTACCTTTTCTATAGTAAATTTTACAAAAAATAATTTTCTACTGTCGCAAATTTTAATTGCGCCAGGGATTGCCTTTCCTACAGTAAATTATTCAAAAATTAATTTTTTACTGTCGCAAATTTTAATTGCGCCAGGGATTGGCTTTACTACAGTAAATTATTCAAAAAATAATTTTTTACTGTCGCAAATTTTAAATACGCCAGGGATTGCCTTTTCTATAGTAAATTTTTCAAAAACTAATTTTTTACTGTCGAAAATTTTAATTACGCCATGGATTGCCTTTTCTATAGTAAATTTTTCACAAATTAATTTTTTACTGTCGCAAATTTTAATTGCGCCAGGGATTGCCTTTTCTATAGTAAATTATTCAAAAAATAATTTTTTGCTGTCGATAATTTTAATTGCGGCAGGGATTGCCTTTTCTATAGTATATTTTTCAAAAAATAATTTTTTACTGTCGCAAATTTTAATTACGCCAGGGTTTGCCTTTTCTATAGTAAATTTTTCAAAAATTAATTTTTTACTGTCGCAAATTTAAATTGCGCCTGGGATTGCCTTTTGTACAGTAAATTATTCAAAAAATAATTTTTTACTGTCGCAAATTTTAAATACGCCAGGGATTGCCTTTTCTATAGTAAATTTTTCAAAAACTAATTTTTTACTGTCGAAAATTTTAATTACGCCAGGGATTGCCTTTTCTATAGTAAATTTTTCAAAAAATAATTTTCTACTGTCGCAAATTTTAATTGCGCCAGGGATTGCCTTTTCTACAGTAAATTATTCAAATAATAATTTTTTACTGTCGCAAATTTTAATTACGCCAGGGATTGCCTTTTATATAGTACATCTTTCAAAAATTAATTTTATACTGTCGCAAATTTTAATTACGCCAGGGATTGCCTTTTCTATAGTAAATTTTTCAAAAAATAATTTTTTACTGTCGCAAATTTTAATTACGCCAGGGATTGCCTTTTCTATAGTAAATTTTTCAAAAAATAATTTTCTACTGTCGCAAATTTTAATTGCCCCTGGGATTGCCTTTTCTATAGTAAATTTTTCAAAATTTAATTTTATACTGTCGCAAATTTTAAATACGCCAGGTATTGCCTTTTCTATAGTAAATTATTCAAAAAATTATTTTTTAATGTAGCAAATTTTAAATACTCCAGGGATTGCCTTTTCTACAGTAAATTTTTCAAAAAATAATTTTTTACTGTCGCAAATTTTATATACGCCAGGGATTGCCTTTTCTATAGTAAATTTTTCAAAAAATAATTTTCTACTGTCGAAAATTTTAATTGCCCCAGGGATTGCCTTTTCTATAGTAAATTTTTCAAAATTTAATTTTATACTGTCGCATATTTTAAATACGCCAGGAATTGCCTTTTCTACAGTAAATTTTTCAAAAATTAATTTTTTACTGTCGCAAATTTTAATTACGCCAGGGGTTGCCTTTTCTACCGTAAATTTTTCAAAAAATAATTTTTTACTGTCGCAAATTTTAAATACGCCAGGGATTGCCTTTTCTATAGTCAATTTTTCAAAAAATAATTTTCTATTGTCGCAAATTTTAGTTGCGCCAGGGATTGCCTTTTCTACAGTAAATTATTCAAAAATAATTTTTTACTGTCGCAAATTTTAATTGCGCCAGGGATTGCCTTTTCTACAGTAAATTATTCAAATAATAATTTTTTACTGTCGCAAATTTTAAATACGCCAGGGATTGCTTTATCTATAGTAAATTTTTCAATAATTAATTTTTTACTGTCGAAAATTTTAATTACGCCAGGGATTGCCTTTTCTATAGTAAATTTTTCAAAATTTAATTTTATACTGTCGCAAATTTTAAATACGCCAGGGATTTCCTTTTCTATAGTAAATTATTCAAAAAATATTTTTTTACTCTCGCAAATTTTAAATACGCCAGGGATTGCCTTTTCTACAGTAAATTTTTCAAAAATTAATTTTTTACTGTCTCAAATTTTAATTACGCCAGGGATTGCCTTTTCTACAGTAAATTTTTCAAAAAATAATTTTTTACTGTCGCAAATTTTAAATACGCCAGGTATTGCCTTTTCTACAGTAAATTTTTCAAAAATTAATTTTTTACTGTCGCAAATTTTAATTACGCCAGGGATTGCCTTTTCTACAGTAAATTTTTCAAAAAATTATTTTTTACTGTCGCAAATTTTAAATACGCCAGGGATTGCCTTTTCTACAGTAAATTTTTCAAAAATTAATTTTTTACTGTCGCAAATTTTAATTGCGCCAGGGATTGCCTTTTCTACAGTAAATTATTGAAAAAATAATTTTTTACTGTCGCAAATTTTAAATACGCCAGGGATTGCCTTTTCTATAGTAAATTTTTCAAAAAATAATTTTCTACTGTCGCAAATTTTAATTGCGCCAGGGATTGCCTTTTCTACAGTAAATTATTCAAAAAATAATTTTTTACTGTCGCAAATTTTAAATACGCCAGGGATTGCCTTTTCTATAGTAAATTTTGCAAAAATTAATTTTTTACTGTCGCAAATTTTAAATCCGCCAGGGATTGCCTTTTCTATAGTAAATTATTCAAAAAATAATTTTATACTGTCGCTAATTTTAATTACGCCAGGGATTGCCTTTTCTATAGTAAATTTTTCAAAATTTAATTTTATACTGTCGCAAATTTTAAATACGCCAGGGATTGCCTTTTCTATAGTAAATTTTTCAAAATTTAATTGTATACTGTCGCAAATTTTAAATACGCCAGGGATTGCCTTCTCTATAGTAAATTATTCAAAAAATAATTTTTGACTGTCGCAAATTTTAAATCCGCCAGGGATTGCCTTTTCTACAGTAAATTTTTCAAAAAATAATTTTTTACTGTCGCAAATTTTAAATACACCAGGGATTGCCTTTTCTATAGTAAATTTTTCAAAAAATAATTTTCTACTGTCGCAAATTTTAATTGCGCCAGGGGTTGCCTTTTCTACAGTAAATTATTCAAAAAATAATTTTTTACTGTCGCAAATTTTAAATACGCCAGGGATTGCCTTTTCTATAGTAAATTTTGCAAAAAATAATTTTCTACTCTCGCAAATTTTAATACGCCAGGGATTGCCTTTTCTACAGTAAATTTTTCAAAAATTAATTTTTTACTATCGCAAATTTTAATTACTCCAGGGATTGCCTTTTCTACAGTAAATTTTTCAAAAAATAATTTTTTACTGTCGCAAATTTTAAATACGCCAGGGATTGCCTTTTCTACAGTAAATTTTTCAAAAATAAATTTTTTACTGTCGAAAATTTTAATTACGCCAGGGATTGCCTTTTCTATAGTAAATTTTTCAAAATTTAATTTTATATTGTCGCAAATTTTAAATACGCCATGGATTGCCTTTTCTATAGTAAATTTTTCAAAATTTAAGTTTATACTGTCGCATATTTTAAATACGCCAGGGATTGCCTTTTCTACAGTAAATTTTTCAAAAAATAATTTTTTATCGTCGCAAATTTTAAATACCCCAGCGATTACCTTTTCTATAGTAAATTTTACAAAAAATAATTTTCTACTGTCGCAAATTTTAATTGCGCCAGGGATTGCCTTTCCTACAGTAAATTATTCAAAAATTAATTTTTTACTGTCGCAAATTTTAATTGCGCCAGGGATTGGCTTTTCTACAGTAAATTATTCTAAAAATAATTTTTTACTGTCGCAAATTTTAAATACGCCAGGGATTGCCTTTTCTATAGTAAATTTTTCAAAAACTAATTTTTTACTGTCGAAAATTTTAATTACGCCATGGATTGCCTTTTATATAGTAAATTTTTCACAAATTAATTTTTTACTGTCGAAAATTTTAATTGCGCCAGGGATTGCCTTTTCTATAGTAAATTATTCAAAAAATAATTTTTTGCTGTCGCAAATTTTAATTGCGGCAGGGATTGCCTTTTCTATAGTATATTTTTCAAAAAATAATTTTTTACTGTCGCAAATTTTAATTACGCCAGGGATTGCCTTTTCTATAGTAAATTTTTCAAAAATTAATTTTTTACTGTCGCAAATTTAAATTGCGCCTGGTATTGCCTTTTGTACAGTAAATTATTCAAAAAATAATTTTTTACTGTCGCAAATTTTAAATACGCCAGGGATTGCCTTTTCTATAGTAAATTTTTCAAAAACTAATTTTTTACTGTCGAAAATTTTAATTACGCCAGGGATTGCCTTTTCTATAGTAAATTTTTCAAAAAATAATTTTCTACTGTCGCAAATTTTAATTGCGCCAGGGATTGCCTTTTCTACAGTAAATTATTCAAAAAATAATTTTTTACTGTCGCAAATTTTAATTACGCCAGGGATTGCCTTTTCTATAGTAAATATTTCAAAAATTAATTTTTTACTGTCGCAAATTTTAATTGCGCTAGGGATTGCCTTTTCTATAGTAAATTTTTCAAAAAATAATTTTATACTGTCGCAAATTTTAATTACGCCAGGGATTGCCTTTTCTATAGTAAATTTTTCAAAAAATAATTTTTTACTGTCGCAAATTTTAATTACGCCAGGGATTGCCTTTTCTATAGTAAATTTTTCAAAAAATAATTTTCTACTGTCGCAAATTTTAATTGCGACAGGGATTGCCTTTTATATAGTAACTTTTGCAAAAAATAATTTTCTAATGTCCCAAATTTTAAATACGATAGGGATTGCCTTTTCTACAGTAAATTTTTCAAAAATTTTTTTTTACTGTCGCAAATTTTAATTACGCCAGGGATTGCCTATTCTACCGTAAATTTTTCAAAAAATAATTTTTTACTGTCGCAAATTTTAAATACGCCAGGGATTGCCTTTTCAATAGTAAATTTTTCAAAAAATAATTTTCTACTGTCGCAAATTTTAGTTGCGCCAGGGATTGCCTTTTCTACAGTAAATTTTTAAAAAAATAATTTTTTACTGTCGCAAATTTTAATTGCGCCAGGGATTGGCTTTTCTATAGTAAATTATTCAAAAAATAATTTTTTGCTGTCGCAAATTTTAATTGCGGCAGGGATTGCTTTTTCTATAGTATATTTTTCAAAAAATAATTTTTTACTCTCGCAAATTTTAATTGCTCCAGGGATTGCCTTTTCTATAGTAAATTTTTCAAAAAATAATTTTTTATTGTCGCAAATTTTAAATACCCCAGCGATTACCTTTTCTATAGTAAATTTTACAAAAAATAATTTTCTACTGTCGCAAATTTTAATTGCGCCAGGGATTGCCTTTCCTACAGTAAATTATTCAAAAATTAATTTTTTACTGTCGCAAATTTTAATTGCGCCAGGGATTGGCTTTTCTACAGTAAATTATTCAAAAAATAATTTTTTACTGTCGCAAATTTTAAATACGCCAGGGATTACCTTTTCTATAGTGAATTTTTCAAAAACTAATTTTTTACTGCCGAAAATTTTAATTACGCCATGGATTGCCTTTTCTATAGTAAATTTTTCACAAATTAATTTTTTACTGTCGCAAATTTTAATTGCGCCAGGGATTGCCTTTTCTATAGTAAATTATTCAAAAAATAATTTTTTGCTGTCGATAATTTTAATTGCGGCAGGGATTGCCTTTTCTATAGTATATTTTTCAAAAAATAATTTTTTACTGTCGCAAATTTTAATTACGCCAGGGATTGCCTTTTCTATAGTAAATTTTTCAAAAATTAATATTTTACTGTCGCAAATTTAAATTGCGCCTGGGATTGCCTTTTGTACAGTAAATTATTCAAAAAATAATTTTTTACTGTCGCAAATTTTAAATACGCCAGGGATTGCATTTTCTATAGTAAATTTTTCAAAAACTAATTTTTACTGTCGAAAATTTTAATTACGCCAGGGATTGCCTTTTCTATAGTAAATTTTTCAAAAAATAATTTTCTACTGTCGCAAATTTTAATTGCGCCAGGGATTGCCTTTTCTACAGTAAATTATTCAAAAAATAATTTTTTACTGTCGCAAATTTTAATTACGCCAGGGATTGCCTTTTATATAGTACA
>CAWVNZ010000735.1:0-78953 GCA_963930735.1 Dioctria linearis
ATTCTAAAGCATGGGTGGATGGGGGTAGTTGCCTTATCGCTGTAAATAAATCCCTTAGCTCTTTCTATTTACATCACCAAGACATCTCAGATGAGGTTCTGTGAGTTGCTGTTAAACTACAAAACCTTACTTTATATGTGTGCTGTATTTACATACCCCCTAATAGCATCCACGAGTCTTACAATTCCATCTTTTCTAGAGTTATTGAGAGAAATCTACAGTTACCCAAAAGTACTCGCGTTTTATTCTTAGGGGATTTCAATCTCCCTTATATTTCCTGGTTCTCAGACTGTACTGAAAATTGAATGATGCCTTCAGGTATTTTTAATCAATGATCAACAATATGTCTCTATGCCACCTGAACCAGTTTAATAGTGTAAAAAATATTAATGACAGGATTCTTGACTTAGTATGGACTGACATCAATATGAATAATATTTTGCATATCGTCTTCCCTTTCTCATCATCCTCCATTAGATATTACCTTGAATATTTCTCTTTGCCGAAGCCTTCTCGTAATGAATTCGTAAAAGAAAGGAGCTTTATGTTGAGGTATTAAGTTAGCTTGAGTAATTACATAAGCGGTATTGATTTTTCCTTCGTATCTGATACAGTCGTTTGAAAATTTTTATGCGATAGCTAACACTGATATTCGTGAATATATGCCATTTACTAAAAGGAAAATTAGACATTTTCCGTCCCGGTATAGTCACCAGCTTATCAAAGTTCTTCAATTCAAAGAGAGATATCATCGTATATATAAAGCCAACCAGCACCCGGAACAATACAAAACTTTATCATATCTTACGAAGTTGTCTAAATTTTTAATTAGCCAATGTTTTAAGAAATACGTAGAGGTAATTGAACATTCTCTTCGAGATAATCCCAAAGCTTTCTGGGCCTTTAATACACATTTCAGAAATTCAAATACTCTTCCCAAAGGGATGGTCTTTAAAGAAACTGCCTCTTCATCTCCCAGACAAATCTGGACATTTTTTTCTGAATACTTTTTGTCAGTATATTCGAAGAGTCTTATCTTGATTTTACAGCCTTTCAGATAAGTTGAGTTTCGTCTCTTCAAATAACATAATTAAAATATTGGATGAGCTTAATTGCAACAAAAATCCAGGACCAGATAGCATACCTAACCTCTTTTACTATAAGTGTTCTAGTGTTAAGTACTTTATTCAATTTATCAATTGTCAAAATGGTTTTTTCACCAACATTAGAGCACGTTTTCGTTACCCCAGTCCTTAAAGGAGGTGATCCTAGATTTGTAACTAACTATCGTCCAATATCCAATGCGCTAGCTTTAATTTACGAAAGAGTTATGTATAATCAGTTTCTTCACCAAACTCTGCCTCTGCTATCAAACTCGCAACATGGATTCCTCCCTGGACGCTCGACGGTTACAAATTTAGCCCTTTTTACTGATACCATTGCTTCTGCTCTTGATGAAAATAAACAGTTAGATTCCATATACGCTAACTATGCCTAGGTTTTCGATAAGATTCGCCACAGTAAATGTCTTATAAAAATGTCAAAAATTGGTTTTGATATGGACGCTGTTTTTTTTTTGCAATCATAGTTAAGAGATAGGACGGGTTTGGTTATCTTCAACGATTCTTAATCCAATTCTTTTCAACAAACATCGGATGTTCCGCAGGGTACTATTCTTGGTCCTTTTTATCTTCCTGATATACTTCAATCATTTACCAGGTGAAATAACTTCACTTTGCTGTACGCAGACGACGCTAAAATTTGCAGAGTAATTTCGGACATTCATGATTGCCAGGGCCTCCAAAACGATATTGCAAGGCTTGAAAATTGGTGCACATATAATTCTTTGGAGCTAAATATGTCAAAAAAATTAAAGATTAGGGTGTTACTTTTGATGACAAGCGTCTTTTTTGCTCCCCACTTAAACCTTATTACTGCAAAATCATATCGTCTTCTACGTTTCATTTTCGAATCATTCAGATCATTTAAATCATGTGCCACCTATATTTGTCTGCACGTTTCATTGGTGAGAAGCACTCCAGAGTTCTCTTGCCAAATTTGGAGCCCTTTTTACTCTAGTTACAGTAATCAACTTCAATCTGTCCAGAGAAAGTTCACAAGAATACTATTGTATAAACTGGAACATAGTGAATTAGAGTACAATGCTAGATTAGTTAGATTTAACATTCTATCCTTAGAACATCGTCGCGCTGAATGGCGTTGTGCACTGTCCTGACTTGCTTTCCAAAATTGGCATTAATATTCCTTCCAGATACGCAAGACAATAAACTCCCTTCAGATTACCCTTCTCTAGAACTAACCTACGGGTAAAGTCTCCACTATACCGAATTCAGAAGAAATAAAATGTCAGTTTCAGTAACATTGATATTTTCAGCTCGGCCCCTCTGACGTTTAAAAGATTAACCATAAACGAGATTGGACACTGAACATAAAGTAAATTGTGCTATTTTTTGATTTATTGCATTCCTTTTTGGTATTTTGCTTTGCTTTGCCCCCCCCCCCTTTTTTTTTTCTTTCCTCAACTTTTTTTTAATTTTTCACCATTTTTTTCTTCACTATTTTTGCTTTGCATCTTATATTACTTTATATTTTATTTTTCCTAATTTTGTATCTTTTTATTCGTTGTTTGTTTTTGCTATTGAATTTTGTACTTATGATAATATCTCTGAACTTGGTTTCTGAAGTTATGTTTTTATTTTTTTTTTTTAGTTTCTAACTACCTTAGTATTTTAGGCTTGGTTTCCTATAACATTTTCTTAAATTAATTTACTATTATTATTACTTATTATTTTTATTTAGTAATTGTTGTTATTTTTATTTTTTGCAATGTTTAATTTTATTCCTTACCTTTTACTCATTGTTTCATTTGAACTTGTTTTTGGTTTTTTTTTTATTTTAGTATTTTTTATTTTATCTAATAAACTCTTAAGGTAGTATCTTAATTGGACTAAAAACAACAACAAAATAAATAAATAAATAAATACAGTTTTTTGTCATTATTTTAGGGCTCTTAGAACTTGAGCTATAAGATTTTTTTCGGCGTATGAGAAGCAAAAGAAAATACGTTTTTGTCGTTTTATAGTCATTAGGGTGGCCCATTTTTTGATACGATTAGGTGAAAAAATAATGCTCGTAAAATTTTATTTAAATCGAGTCACAACAAAGGAGGTCAACTGAAGGTTATTTATCGGTTGATAAATCAAATATGTACCTACATATAAGCTTGTGACTCAGGTGCTCAATACCACGAATCACAGCCATAAGGTCGATATAATAATCTATCCTCCTATACAATATCCTGTTTCATTATTTGACACTGAAAACATAAATTGGATTCATTTTTAATTTGAATACAATTATTCGTGCCTTCTTAAAATTAAGATTTTAAGACAACAACAACAGGCATATCAGGTTATATCCTTTTCATGCAATCGCATTATGCATAGACCAGAGCTCATGCAAAAGTTAAACTCATTTGATTTTCTCGATCCTGATAAAATCAACAAGTGTGCTGATACTTATGGTGCTTATGGAGGGCTAACTCTAGCTGCTGATGCATCAGCGCTGGTCAATTAGCATAACGTAATCTATGATTTAATGAGAAGTAATTTTTTCCCTTGTGAGTTGTGGTGCTGATCGTCTGCAGTGCACCTAAAATTTGAGTCTTTAATAAAAACTCTTAGTTACAGTTAAAATTATAGTAGAAGTAATTCACATTGATGACTTCTATAGCTGGTTTTTCACGGCAAAGTACCTACGGCTGTGAAAATAGTCAAATTGTTTTAAACACCTTTAAATGAGGGCATTACAATCACTTTAAGATCGTCATTCGCTCCAAATTGGCAGTGCCTGATCTTCTGAACACCGCAAGTGGCATTTCAAATTTAAAGCTTTAGAATATATTTAATGTAATTTTTTTCCAGATTTTATTTAATTTTCGTAAAAACTTCGTCGACTGAAAATATTTCCTGGTTAGATTATTCGGTTGCCAATTTTTTATATTTTTATCTGAGTTGCCTATAATTTAAACTTTAGATATTATTGATTTATGTATCCAGGAAAATAAGTAATGAATAAGGACTGTTTCAGATAAAACCGACTTCCTAACCCTCGCATTACTCATCACCATACAAAATTAGGAAAGCTGACAAATCTGGTTCGGTAGACCAAAAAATTGGCCAAAGATGTGGTAGACAACTTTAAACGAAATCCCAACATGCCATGCCGTTGAGAGACATGGCTGATAAGGCTGGAACGGCATCTATTACGGTCCATCGAATTAAAAGAAGAGAAAGCCTAGGAAGTTTCCACGTTCAGAAAACACCGTTCAGAATACCAGAACGGAATCGAGTCCAGAAGCCGGATTTTGTATGAAATTTTCCTAACGAAATTCGATTGCTGTATTATGGATGTTGAAACTTAGGTGAAAACGAACTTCAACCAGCTTCCAAGCCAGGACTTTTTTGTGGTGAAAATTATCCCAAGTTTAAAAATAGTCGATGCACCAAATTTTCCGGTAAATGGTAATTTGGCAAGCAATATGTACGTGAGGCCAGAAAATATCAATTTGCGTGACAACAGGCATAATCAATATGGATGCGTACGTTTAGGAGTGTATTCAGAAGTGGATTTCTTTTGGCCGGATTTATCAACTTGCTACTCCGGCAGAGGAACTAAAGATTTCTACGAAGCCAATGCATGCCTATAGGAAAACGAATCCTCAAAATTGTCCGGAACTAAGATCAATCGAAAGGTATTGGGTTAATATTAAAATAAAATTAAGAAAAAACAAAACTAAAAGGCACTTTTTAGTCTGGGAATGTCTACAAACCCTCAAAAATTTCTCAAGGAGAAACAAAGTTATCCGCATGTGGGTATCTGGACATGAGGGCCACAAGGGCAATGAAATTGCTGATGGCCCAGCAAAAAGAGGAGCGGAAACTCAGTTTGTCGGACCAGAGCCATTTTGTGGCACTTCAAAGTGTTACCTCAGAGCTGTCCTAAACGACTGAGAAAATAAACAAAAATCCTTTTATTGGGAAAGCATACAAGGACTTCGACAGGCAAAAAAGTTTATCGACACCTCTGGCGGAAAAACAAAAGAACTCCTACTCCTTAGAAGATCAGAGCTCAAAATGATTACTTAGCTCTTCTCAGGCCATTGCCCCTTAAGGTATCACCTAAACAAGCTGGGCTTGGCTGAGACTTCATCCTGCAGTTTCTGTCAGGATGCTCACGAAACTTCGGAGCACTTGCTCTGCAACTGCGAAGTATTGGCCAGGCGGAGACCACTCCACCTCGAACATGCTTTTCCACCACTAACATACGTGTGGAACCTCAATCCCAGAATGGTTCTAGACTTTATTAACAGTCTGAACCTAGAAAGGAATGCAACGGGGACTCGAAATAGATCTTTCTGATCGCAGTGATAACGAGGCTAACGCCTATACACCTCTTTACAAATCTAATCTAATCTACACGTTAGCACAGATCGGAATAAATAGGAATAAGGCAATTTTACTGTACTGCCGCAGGTATTTTAAACGGTGAAAGGATGTGCGCGGCTTGCAGCGCGAGGATTGCGCGCAGACATTAATCTACAAGGGATTAGATCAGATATTGCATCAGGTTGAAAAAGGATTCCGACATGGTGGCAGTGCTCAAACGTGCCGATATGGTAAATTATTGTCACATCATCAATGAGCTTGGAGGGTCTTTAACACTCCGCGAAAAGAAACCGAAATATGATGATGTTGCTTTTAAGATACTAGACAGTTTTTTGTTTTAGATGCATTTTATTCCAGGATTCGCTATTCATTTAATTAGGAAACCTCGACTAGTATTCCGACTGGAGTCCGCAAGAGTGTCAAAAGGGTAAACAAAATCATCGTTGCTTTCGTCAGCAAAGCTTTAGATGAGATTGAGAGTAAGAAAAAGCATATTACAAATGAAAATTAAGAAGAGAAATCGAGAGATAACAGAGCCTTGTGACACTTCGACATTTATGGGGTGGGGCTCAGATCTGACGTCATTTAATATAATACCGTATTAGGCGATCAGATACAAATTTCCAATACGTAATAAAAGAGGAGGGGATGGACCAACTACTTTAAGTTTGGTTAAAAAGGCGGGCTGCCAGTGCCAGACTCAATCAAAGGGCTTTGAAATATCTGAGGTAACAATTTTGGGCTCACTAAAATTGTGGAGATTATTTCAATATGAAAAATAGTGGAGAAAAAGTTTTTTCATTCTCGGTAGACGGAAGATAAAAAGAAAATGTAAAAGCGTACCAGTTTTAGTATTGCTTATATTTAGATTTACAAGGGAATCCTTATTCTTTCCAATTCGACAAATAAAGTCGTCAATGAAATTATAAACGAAATTGAACCGGACATTGGTGCTGTCGAATGTTTCCTTAATTGTGAAAGTTATACATTTCTCCGAGTCATGCAAGAGTCTATTTTCTTTCGTTAGCAGTCTTAACTCTAAATTTATGTTGAATCTTTATTTAAGATAGTACATACAAAAACTCTGTGTGATCTGAGCCTAAGCTATTTCAGCTTCTGTTTGATGTTCTGTACGTTCAGGCGTATTTATGTTAATGCGTCTAATACTTAAAGTCCCCATTTAACCACAGGCACTCATAAAGCTAATCAATTGACCACCCGTATTATTTTAGCAAACTGTCGATGGTTATGGATAGCCGTATATGTCAACTTGCCAAATAATCTGATTATTATTTTTTAATTAAAAAAAAAAAAAAACGAAAAATCATCGATAACCAACTTTTAAAAACAAAACCATAAATCGGACTAGATTCGGTAGCCTCTGGCCTGACGGTTAAAATTGGATGACTCAACCCCCATTGTGGAGGAAGACATAAATCTATGAAGCCCTATTCTATAGAAGATAGAATGGTTTGGAATCAATGTGAATGAAAGCAAAGCATTGCAGGAACTGGTCATGAACCGGAAATTGAAACTCACCGAAACAACATTTACGATCGGGCACATAGGATTTAAATGGCTCTCCAGGATTACTTATTTTGTTATCAAACTTAAGGATAAGGATTGAAGGAATGTCGGTATTGCACATCGCAATACTTCGGCAGTGAAGTTCATTTGGGCTCTTTCAACTTCGCCACTCGATTAAGTATGTAGAGAATCCTTCCAGAACACTACCGAGTTAAAATAACTAGTTGACGTATATATGTAGGATGCACATGTATGTAATCGCCTAGATTGTAGATACATCCATTGGTATATTTCTTACTGCGCTGTTATGTATATGCATGTTGAAGTGTTGAATATTTTGACAAATAAAAGCGGCGGATGACTGGAAGGGATACAAATTAGAGCAAAGCTGTAATTATGTGCATACGCGAATGTGGAAACTTCTGAGTTACGTTAATTTTATGCTAATGAAATGGATTCAAGAGGCAAATTTTCGCTAAGATCTAATCAGCACCACATTTAAATTTCCCTGTGGCTGATGCACAAATCTAAAACGAAATACGAAATGTAAATTAATTTCAAAATCATTTCGCTGACATTTGATCATAATTTATCTATGGCATCATAATTTCCGGATCAACTTTCGCTGGAGATAGTAAATAATATCTTTGTTAAGTGCATTATACAGAAAATTGTGCTGAGTTATGGTAAGAATTGATAAAAAGATTACTCTTTCGGACTTTTTACCGGGTTAAACTTAATTTTGTTCAAGAAAGATTTTTTTTTTGATTCTCCGGAGAATCCCAAAAAAAAAATTCTTTCTTGAACAAAGGTAAGAATTGAATAAAAATCCACTTATAACACAATGCTGCAGTTTATAATATTTTATGCATTGCAGACAATAGGTAGGGAGGACGAATAGAAATATGTAACAATTTTTAATAACCGATAAAATGAGTGAAGATGAACCTGTGACACATGTATCCAACAAAGGTGATACGCATCGAATACGGACAGCCTCTTCTCATGTGTTAAGAGACGATTATGTAATTAATTTCCAATGCTAACTCAATTTTGGCAAAATATGGAGCGAGTTTTGTTTCTATACCCCATGAAGATATGAGCGTTTTTTTGGACTTAAAGTGCACGAAATACCAACCTCCAATTGAAAATTTAGCAAATGCAACTAAGCAACACCTAAATTCACTAATATAAAATAATTTTTTTTGCTTTTTTAGTAAATAAATACCTATATGAAAAATATTACTCTTTTTTTACCAGGGGTGCACAACATTATGGAAATTTCTAGATGTAACACGACACCCAAATTAACTAGGTTCTTGTCGAATGTTGGCACACGGAATTCAAAAGTTCGCCTTCATTAGACTACACTATGAAATTTTTAGGGTTGTATGCCGACAAGTACATTTCACTTCGATATTCTGCAGATATGTTGTATGGATTTATGCTGTCCACACCAACCCAGGTTGAACAGCAATAAAAAAAAAATTAGACATCTATCGTTTGGTAGGTAGAAAGGGTTTAACATGTTACCTTCATATTGGACGAAATACCACACCCCAAGATGAGAATTTGAAATTTACAAGCTTGGAATAAAGTGCAAAACTCATTATAGATTGATGTTGATACTTGTTTCTTGAAATAAATTATAGTTGATCCAAAACTTTTAAACGGAAGGGAGGAGGAGAAATGCTATGCACAGTTGAAAAGCTCCAACAATTAACTATCTAACAAATGTATCTGGGGTGAGTAGTTTAGTATTAAAATGTTAACTACGATACCCCAGTAACAAATAGCGTACTCTATTTGAGAATATATTTTAATATCACTTTAGTTTTAAGTTCATAAGTAATAAATAAAAAATTAGATTTTCATAAATGTTCCACATTAAGGTAAAATTTTAATATTCGCATCTTATTTTCTAATATTTTTAAATAAATTTTATAATTAGGCAACAATACGTTGAAATTACATATCGAATAGTATTCCATTTTAATCCAAAAAAATATAATTTAATACAAAAAAATTATCGACCAATTGCAATCATTACGATTCTTTCAAAGATTTTTGAATCTATGATTAACTCCAAATTAATGAAGTATCAAGAAGTATCGTTGCCCTTGATATTTCAAAGCCCTTGTTAGAGTCTGGGATACTTTTAGCTAAACTTAAAGCATTTGGTCTCTGCCCTACTCTTCTATCATGGATTGAAAGTTTCTTAACCGGTTGCCTAACACGAGGTGCACTACATGGCGTTTCATCTGAACCTCACCTTATAAATGCCGGTGTGCCCCAGGGCTCTGCTGTCTCTCCATCTCTCTTCTTAATTTTCATTAATGATCTGCTTTCCTTTACTTTCAATTCCATCCATAGTCTCGCCGATGACAGTAGCCTTGATTTTACTTACTCCTTTGACACTCGTGCGAACTCCAGAGGGAATGTCGCAGGTGTTAAATGAGATTGCATGATTGGTCATTGAAAAACGATGTGGCCCATTATCTCGCGTGGGACAAAACGAATCGAGTCGAATGCATCTAAGCTCCAAAGCCGTCTGATTCTTGGCATTAATATTTCCAAAAAGTTAAGATGGACACATCACATCTTCTCTGTTGCCAAAGAAGCATCGAATTGTCTCAGATTTCTGAAAAGGTGTAAGAAATTTTTCAGCCCGTCAAATCTAGCGCTCCTCTATAAGTCCTATATTATGGAATACAATTCGCATATCTGGGCCGGGGCTGGTAGCACAGTCTTAGCTTCATGGGATATTCTCCAAAAGAGTGCCTTCAAGCGCATTGGTGATTTGGCAATAACTTGTCATATCGACTCACTCGAGCACCACCGCAATGTTGGATGCCTTTCATTCCTTTATCGCTATATGAATGTTTATTGCTCCGGTGAAATATCTAGTCTGACCCTTGTAGAATGATTCCTGCACGCAATATTCGAGCTGCAACCTACGTACATAGTTTTACCCTTAAAGTTACTTTCGGCCGTACATTAAAATTCCGTGATGCTTTTTTATCTCAAACTGTGGGAATGTGGAACAGTCTACCATCTTCTGTCCTTCCTCCGGCATACATTCCGCGAAATTTTAAGAGTGACATACATCAGCACCTCCGGCGCTTTCCTCACATTCCCTCATTCGTTACCTTCCTGTCATGCTGTGCTTTGCATCATAAGTTATCCCGTGAGCTTGGCTTAAGTTTCATATATTTTTCAAAGAGAATTCTGGCAAACTAGTTGTAGCAGAGTAGTGATTTATACCTTAAATCAAAGATAACAAAGGGGTCAAATAAAAAACACGTCGCGAAAAATAAAATAAAATATTGGAATGGAGGTATTAGCTCGAAAAATGGTAAAAAATAAAGTTTTTTAAATCATTTCATTTTCATTTTCATTCTTGTTAGTACTGACATGCTCTTATTTCTTTAGATTGTGACTACTTTAGAAAGATAAGGCCTAGATCTAGCAAATAACGTTGAGTTTTTTCATTTTTAGTTGCGTTTTTTTTAATTATTTGGCTATAATAGTACTTTTTTTCTCCCGATATTTCACCGGCGGGAAATTGCAATATTTCGTTGAAAGTTCTTGAAATGCAAACCAAGAGTATATTTAACATGTGGAAAAAAAATTGGGAGAAAAATTTCAATTCATTTGAACTGCAAGTATTCATTTTTCGTCGTAAATTGTCGCATGTTGAGTTTCTGTCTTTTACGCTAGATGTCTCTAATGTGGTCTGTGGTCTAAGTCTAGGCTAATTGTATATGAATTTTCTCACTTTCAGGACACAAACCTGCGTACAGTAAATTTTATTGCCTACAAGCTCGCTGGTATCTAAGTTGAAACTTTTGCTGAGAACTGACTCCTCTTAAAAATATATATATATATAAAAAAATAGCCAAGTCGCCAACAAATTGCAATCTATAATAAATTGAAATTTAAAAAAAATGTATTAAACAGCTATAAACAAGTAATGTAATCTATATGCTAGATAGAGTATCAAAGTGATGCAGAAGGAAGAGTTCCATTAGTGCAGTGGTAGGTTTTTTGTGAAAGCGCAGCATTTAGTGAAAAATACAACCAAATTGATTAGAATTGGTTAAAAGTAACGTGATGATGGATTGCAGAATATAGTCCTGGAAGATGTATTTCTTTCAAGTAAGTACATTCCCATCGATGTGTTTGATGGACAATTCTCTTATTTCGATCTCAATATATAAATTAATTCTCCTCTATGATTCCTTAATTTACAGTTGCTCCTGAAAATTGGTCAGATGAACTCACAATAAGGGACAGAGAATGCTTTGACTGATCGTGTTAATTTTCTCGAAAATCATATAAATCTCATGTAATATATGAGAAAATATGTATTTTAATGCCTTATTCCTTAATAAATAAAGACTAGAATATTTTTGACTTTGGTTAGATGAATTCAAATTATTGTTATAAGTGCAAAGCATTTATGCATTAATGAACTATTAAAAACAGGAATAAAAAAACTGCACACTTAAATATTGTTGTCATGATTTAGTTTTTGTTGTTGTTGTTGTTAAGATTTAGTACATTGATAGCATTGTTTTTAATAGAAACATGCTATTTAATTGATTATCAGAACCAGCTTAACACAATCTCGCTGTAGTGACACGTTTAATAGATGAACGGTTAACAATACATGTGTTTCATCACTTAGGCGGTGTTAGTATTCGTATGTTAAACTAAACATAAACCAAACACCTGATAAAATTACATGCAATGCAACATTAAACAGAAAATATTAAAAGAAAATTAATAAAATATATTAAAAAAAGAAATAACTTTTGTAAATAAAGTTGACTAAAATGTAAAAAATAATTTTTTCTTTTCTCAGTCATATACACAAGAAAAGCTTCATTGCAAATTAGAAATGCTAGAATTTTTGGACATGGATACTCAAACTTTTAAGATTTAATCGGAGTTCCAGCATTTCTAATTTGCAATGAAGCTTTTCTTGTGTATATGACTGAGAAAAGAAAAAAATATTTTTTAATTTTTAGTCAATTGTATGTACAAAAGTTATTTCTTTCAAAAGTTTTTTTAATATATCTTATTTTCTACTTTTTAGTCATACTCTTGAAACTTGACTCTCGCACCTCGACTATAACAACTCGAATGTCGAAAATCAACTCTGGAAACTCGACTCTCGAAACTAAACCCTCGAATCTCAACTCTCCAAATTCGAAAATCGAACCTGTAAAGTCGACTATCGAAACTCGGCCCCCGAAACTCAACTCTCGAAAATAGACCCTCCAAAATCGACTCTGGAAACTCGACTCTCGAAATTCGGCTCTCCAAACTCTACTCACGAATCTGGACTCTCGAAACTCAAATCTCGAAACGCGACTCTCGAAATTCGAAAATCGACTATCGAAACTCGACTTTTTAAAGTAAATTATCGAAACTTTGCTCTCAAAACTTGACTCTCGATCATCGACTCTGGAAACTTGACTCGAAATTCGACTCTCGAATGTCGACTCTCGACTCTCACAAGTCAAATATCAAGACTCGACTCTCGAATCTCTACTCTCGAAACTCGAAGAGTGGTAGCTACCACCCCCACCCCAAATTATGCTTATTATTATGCAAAGAGATTTTGTTAAGTACCGTAAGTAGCGTATTTATGGAGTGTACTCACAAAGCAAGTGTACAAACGCAATGTTATAATAGGATTCGAAGACTCTCGGGACCAATGGTTTATAAAATCCAGCATAGAATTACTCTTTGATACCATATAGCTTATATGGGAGATAAAATTCTGTCTGTGGTCACATTTGACACCTAAGGCACAGACAGAACGCACACGGTGAATCGAAGAACTGATAATCATAAGTGATTGGTTTCTGATATCTGTCGAAGGCCTCACATTTCTCTATATTGAGTACCAAATTATTGCTTTTGCACCAATCGTAAAATTTGTGAAGTTGATTCTGTACCTGTTCACAATCGTTAACAGATTTAATCTGATCGAAAAGCTTAATGTCGTCAGCATATGTCAAGACTTTTCAGTGCCCCACAACCACTGACTTAAAACAATGGACTGAGCGTATTGTCATTCTCCTATAGGAAAGAATGGCACAAGTTTTACAGTTTTCTTTTTCGCCCTATGGCAGAGTTGGAGCTACCAACACAAAATATTTCTTACTAAAATTTTTTTAACCCATTTGATATTTTTATGTTGATTGCAGATGCAATTACGACAGAAAGAATAAGGTAAAGATAGTGTTTACCATGCTCCGTCTCTCTTGCCCATACGCAGGATTCAGTTAAGAATACTTTTGAAAATTAAAGTCGGAATGAGTTTAATTCCTTATAAGCGATTAAAATATCACTTGGACACAAGAAAATATATTTTTTTAATTTAATGCGATTTTCGGGTGTAAAACAACAAAACAACAGAGACAATGTCGTCAATAGATAGAATAAAGAACAAAGAGCTCAAGTGACTACCTTGAGGTGCGCCAGCCAAAGCCATCAAGACTCTAGAGATGGAATGACGGAAATGGATTTGCTATGCTCTGTTATCTAAATAAAACTTCGTCCATTTCAGAAATGAATGGTAGAACCCATACTTTTCCATTTTAATCAGTATCATGGAGTGAGATAACTTATTGAAGGCCTTACAAAAGTCTGTATAAATACAATCTGTCTGGTAGCTTTTTGCAATCCCCCAATGGTATGCTAGATAAATTGCAACAGTTAGTGGTGGTAGATCTGCCCGAAATAAAGCCATGTTGGTTTGAAAATAGCAAATTCTTGCAGGAAATTGATAGCAGAGAATAAAATATAGATTCGAATAACTTGGGCATGCGAGATAATTTTGCAATAGGCCTGTATTTAGAAGATTGACTTTTACTACTTTTTTTGTGAACAGGTATGATAAATGAACGATTTTTGGAAAATAATTCTGAGCGGAGTTGCCAGGGAGAGGCAGCAAGACTTCAAAAAGGCTTGAGGAATTCCATCTAAGCCCGTTGTGAAGTCATTAGTAAGCTCATAAATGTGATCGAACATATGCTCATCTGAAATTGAAGGGACAGTAAATGAAACGTTACGGGAGTTGTTCATATGACTGCAGTTGCTATTTCGAGGTTGTTGAAATTATTTATTTTAAATTAGTTCAAATATTAAAAGTTACTATCTCATATACATATTTGGATTTAATATGTATGTATGTGTCGATTCCCTTCTATCGATTTTGAAAGCAGTGTACCTAGAAATATATGAAAAGGTTAGATTTATCGTTAACACTTTCAGACGCGAATTTTCTTTGTTCTTCGGAAAATTTTGTTGGGGTAATTTGTAGTGTCATCGGTGCTTAGAGAGGAAATCGAAGACATACATTCACAAACATATATAAATTTGAGAATTGAGGCCAATATATGTACATGCACTCTTTTGTCAAAATATTCTAGGAGATTATCAATGGTGTGAAGAGATCTTCTTCTGTGAAATTCCCATCTGGTAATATAAGAACTTTCTGTTAACGACACGACCTCGACCCACTTCGTTTTGCACTATTTATCGATTTCCCAGCTAAGATTAATAATTCAGATACTTAGACTTAAGTGAATTTCAAATAAAACTGGTAGCCGATTGCAGTCAACCATGTATTCCAACCAGCTGCTTACAATCATACAACTACTGCACAGGATATCCATATTAAAGTCCATTTTCACCTTCTATACATGATGCCTGTAATCGTCCTAAGAAAGCTGTAGCTATTTATTTAATAAAATTACGTAGGGTGGAATCGAATGAAAGTTAGGTGAATTATTTCTTAGGAGCTAAAGAACCTTATGAAGGTATATTAACATCGAAAAGCCCCCTTATATGCCCAATTTTATTGCATCAATATTGATATTGTTGAATATATTGATCATCTGCGACTGAGGCATATATTGAAATATATAAAATATCATGATGGGAAAAATATTGAAGAAAATTAAAACAATTCAATTAATATTGAAGGCTGTCAATATGTATTGTAACGTACAAGGGGTAAATACTGGGGGACGTCAAAACGTCTTTGGATAATCTGTGTATTCACAAAAGGTATCCCTATCTTACAGTGGGTATCCGGGCACATGGAGATCATGGGAAATAAGAGTGATGATCTGCCAGACAGATGGCAGGTCCACTTCGCTTCCTTGGACCGGAACCCGCTGTAGGTGTGGGCACATCAGTGATCGGGTCTCTCATCAAAGCGGATGTTCGCATAAAGCTTCAGCAGCAATGGGCGAACCCAAGTCAAAGATAACCTAATTAGATATAATATTAGGTTATGTTTGTACTTGAGTACTACATTGGTACAAAACTTTTACTTGATGAGCCTAGTAGGAGTTTCTCTGACTTTCTCTTGGTCATCGGAAGAAACTAATACAGAACTCTAGTCGGCATCATCACTGGCCACAGCTCGCTTCACGCTCATCTTATAAAGATGGGAGTTGATGGCCCTGAGTACGGTGTACAAAGTAACAAGTTATGATCGTCCGGGCTGTCAAGTGCGTGTGACGTCATGCGAATCGATTCTTATAAAGGAAAAATAACGTGTTAATATTTATGTGAATTTATTCCAAGGGAACCGTTTAAAATATTGAAATAAGTAACTTAGAGGGCTGAAATTTTACACACGGGCTTTTTAAAATAAAAAAATAAATTTAAGTTCGAGAATGGGCCAACTCAGGCAACCCCTTCGTAGGGTAGCCAACCCAAAAATTTCGTTTTTCACTATATATTTGGGCACTGCCTGAGAGCGCGTCGATATACAAAGCTGAAATTTGGTACATAGTGTTTTTATAGCAATAGTAAGTAAAATTTGGAAAATTTATTAAATCGGGAAACCCCACCTTGATGTTGCCATATAAAAGTTTAGGATGTTTACATACACTGTAAAAACGATCAGTTATAGACGGTATTAATGTACTGAAAAGTTCTTCAGAATGTGAAGTCCTATGAAATTGATTATATGTAATCATTTTTACTGTCCGACTAACTGTTTTAGAAATATATGCGAAAAACCACTTCAAAAATCATACTTGCACAGAGAGGTGATCATTCAAAATTACATACGGGAATTCATCTAGGATATCATAAGAATCGGTCTTACAATTAGACCAATTCTAGCTTTTTACTTCTTCGTATATTAAATTTTTTAGTTTAAAGTTCGTTTCAAGGAAATCGGAAGTGCCACGAAAGTTTTATCGATGAAAATGCAAAAGAAACTGAAATACCTATAATTTGCACTCTTAACTGATTATTGGTGATTTGTTTATTATTTCTATAGTGAAATTAGTTAATGATAATAGTAATTTTCTCAAATAGAAGGCAAATTTGGAATGCATCATAACGATGAGTGAAAATGTGGAGTTAGTAGCAAATTATAATGTGGAATACAATTCTAATAATCTTCCTTCAATTTGTATTTCATATGTGAATGGAAAAACTTCAAAAAATCAAATCGAATAATCACTGGGATATTTCCATCACTTATCCCCACTTTTCCTAATAACATTACATATTACATGCACGGTTAAAAATTCACGGCTTAAATAAAGACTTTTGGGTTTGTACATAATACCATACCGAAAAAGTTTGACATTAAAACTTACACAAAGTCTGCAAATTATTAAGACGAATCAGTTTTGTATTGATATTTCTACATAGTGTGAAATTAAAACTGTTAAATGTCTTAAGTTTAAACCGGTAAGTTTCAATTTAAATAAATAATATGGTTTTAAATATAAACTAAAAAAGTTATGAATTTGAAGCTGTCGAGCTTAAATTTTAGAGAACATTTCTTTTCAATCTAAACTAATGTTTTCTCCACTTGAAGCAGTGAAGTTTAAAGGCTGATTCACACCGCCGCGATAGCTATGTGTACCAACTCGACTTATTTTTTCATTTTGCAAAGTTTTATCTTATTGAATATCGTTGATAACGAGTATAAATTTTTATAAATCGACGTTGAAAGATATGGAAATGTTGTGACGCATATGTTTTAAATGCTTCGGCTAAAGATATGACATTAGAATATGGTTTGTTCAAAAAATACCACTAAATATTTGCCTGATCAATATCAAAGAACACCTCATACTTCGTTTGACGATTAAGGATTCCCTTTAAAATTTTACGTGATGCGTTCTTTCGCAGCAAGGTATGCTCGACAAGAACTTCAGACAGATCAGTAGAATACTTAAATTTACACAGCCTTATTAGTAGATAATTGAAAACGCGAAAGAGGACGATAATTATTACGCTCAAAATTTAGAGCCCTCTTAATAAAAAGGGGGGTTTGATAAATTTCGAAGTTAATGGAAGAAGACCAACAGAAGAAATTTTCCAAATCCAACAACGTTTTTGTACTTGAACTATAGCCTCACTTCATTTAATACTTCCCACTTGTATTCTAGGTTAAATTTAGCCTTTAGGGAAGGATACAATAAATTAACTCTAGTCGCGGTATCCGCAGGTTCCCAGTGGCCAAGTCACCAATACTCTTAAGCTAACCCAACCTGTAATCAACTCCATGACAATATTAAAGCCCATTTTGTCCTTTTTTTTAACTATTTTTATAATGTTTTAAATTCAGATCATATAAAATTGGGTATTTCTTTGCTATGATTTTAATTCATTTTTCAACAACCACTTGAACTTTCACTATCCATTTTGATCTCACAACTCGCGATAGATGACTAAAATTGTGCATACTGCGATAGACCTTTGAATCGCTGGTCAAACGCTGCAGATCTTCTTTTTATCGCTGTGATCTATCGCGTAGGTGTGAGCGTTTACATTGAAAACTATGTGTAGCGATCTATAACTGTCGACCGTAAAGTTTGGAGAAAATTCGTTTTAATTGTGTTCATTATGGTAGAAATCTTCGTGAAATTTTACATAGGAGTTTCGAAATAAAATGAAAATTTTTGCGGTTTCAATTTTATTATTTTTCTACTAATTTATTATTTATTTCTTTTAGTTTTAAATACGTGTATGTATACATATTTGGACTTTTATTCGGTATTGAAAATTGTTTAGACAAGTGCATTTTCGATACGCAAAAAATGTTTTTTTGACTTTTATTCGGTATTCTTAAAATAATTTGAGAATTACAATTATGCGCGTGGTTACTTGAGGTAGCTCAATTTCGTATATAAACTGTGTTAAAAAAATAAATTATCTTCTCAAGTTTAGTTCATATTTAAGATTAAATACAAAAAATAATTTAAAAAACAAGTCCATTGTTTAATTAATATTAAAATTATCTGATACGCTTATAAATTGTTTGTCAACATAAATTATATAATATGCGTTTGGTCCAATTGCCAATATAACTGTTGCTCTTTGATATTTTTAACGATGTCTTCTTTGGGAGCATTTAAAGTTATTTATAAAAATTACGTTTTAATATTCTTTAAATTACTTACATTTCCAAATTTAAATAATTTGAGCTTCGCTTAAGAAAATGATTCTTGACATTTTGATTTACTTCCCGTAAAAGCTGGAGGTAATTATTTCAGCAGAGTTACAAATGATTTCGTAGAATTATTCCATTCTAAAACATTGAAAAGAAATAAATTAGTTATTATAAAATTTTTGTTATACCTTTACAATACTGCAAAGAAATTTTTGAATTTAAAATTTTTAAAAAATGTTTTCATATCTTCCCCAATTTAAAATCAATTTGTCACTGTTATCTGGATACATTAGCTCAAAATCAAATAATATCTAGAAAGTAAGATAATTATAAGAAAAAAATATTTATTATTTCATATGATACTAAATATCATTTGACTATAGTTTGACTTAAATTTTAATAGCTACCTACCATTTGCGGATCATAATAGTAAAATGGAAAATTTAAAATCTCTTCTGAATATTTAAGTTTTTACAATATCTGACGGTTTTTCTAAACATTTTTTTAATTTCAAACTATGTGCAAAAACGACTGCATTTTGTAGGAAATGTAATTCATTTTTCATTTATTCAGTACTACTTTGTAATAATGATATTGTTGCCTCCGTTGCGGTGCTAGCAATAAACATATATAATTAAAATACTTTTACTTACATAAAAAATAAGAATCACTGCAACTACTAAATGAAAAATAAACTTTACTCTACGGATGCGTACTTCTGAATAACTGACTCACGTACACTAGTCGCACTAGTTCTAAATATTAAAACCGTTTCGGTTTCATTAACTTAACAATGCCATTAATTTTTATTATTTAATTTGAAAAAGGTATAAAAATTAAACTTCTTTGGTTTTAATTCTTTTCTATGAAAAATTTCGAGCTCATTTTAAAACAATTTGAGTAAGTCAAGTGATGGCCTGTGAGTAACACGTGTATGTGATCGAGCTCCGTAATTATTTGCAATATTTTGAGTTTACCCGCTAACTTAACCTGCAGTGTGCTTAATATAATTTTTCTGTTTTCTGATAGAATAATATTTTGATTTGACTACATAAATAATTTCGAGAAATGGGCAAACCGACAACACAAACGAGAACCGCTGTCCCATCTTTGGCAAAAAAACAGTTCCCGCTTGGACAACTCCCCTGTCTCTATGTCAACGAGAAGCGGCAGTAAGACTTCTGAGAGTGGTACTTCTATTAGCGGTGACGACAATACTTTGATGATTTCTTCAGAGGACAAACTACTAGAAAAATTAAGCTGCCTTTTATAAATGTGGCAAAGTTAAATTAAGCGATATTGAAGGTTTGGAATTTGCTAATCTATTATTCAAGGAGGCAATACGACTTCGTAAGCTACCAGGGATGGAATTGTTTATGTGATTAAAGACAGGCTTGAAAAGCGCATTAAAATTACGTAGATGAATCAGTTGCATGTTATGGACCCTGCGTTTTCAGGAGCACGATCGGCTACGAATTTGGCATGAGTCGTAACTTTTTTTTGGTATTGTTTTTATCTACACAACTGCAACATTTAATTAATATATTTAATTGCATTTTCCTTTTTGATATATTTGAATTTTCATCAATGCTTAATATACTATATATCTCGAATCTTAGTAAAACTTTATCTTATTGCTTTATTATGAAATTGCTTAATGTAATCTTTCTTTGTTTACTATTTTTTCACGTCTTAGTAGTAGCATATATTGCATTTTTGTTATATCTTCATGTCTCTTCTTCGAGTGTTCCAGTCTTCGCCTCATTATTTTTGATCTTGGATAACTACTTGCCGACCGTCGGTGGGGTAAGAACGATGCTCAATATCTTCTGTAATCGGCATAAGACGTTTAATATTTGCCATTTTAATGCGAGAAGCATAAAATCCAATTTAGATGAACTGCAGGAAATTTTTGGTGGATCCGATGTTCATGCTCTTATTGTGTGCGAAACATGGCTACATAGTGCTATAAATTCTTCACTTGTGAATTTTCCGGGTATCAGCTGATCCACAATGACCGCAAGAGTCGAATTGGTGGTGGTGTAGCGATTTATGTCAAGGATATCTTTAAAGCAAAATGTTTGTCATACTCTAAGACCTCATCTTTAGAGTTTTTGTGTGTTGAAATCAATAGTGGCTATGAAAAATGTGTGTTAATCGCGGTATACTGTCCGCCCAATTTTTTCACTGTAGATAATTCCAAAGAATTTGAAACTGTTTCGGATTTAAACAGGAAATATCGAAAGGTTCTCATAGGTGGACATTTTAATGTAAACTTATTACGAGATAATATTTCATCAAACAACTTACTACATCTCTCACGATCTCTAGACCTAAACATAATTAATGAACTACCGACTTATTTCCGGGGTAGTAATCCATCTTTAATTGATATCTTTTTATCTACAAGTGAAATTACTATTCTATTTCAAAATCAATTAAGCCCATCGAGTTTCTTAGACCACGATATTCTTTTTCTTAGCGTGGACCTAGCCATGAGACCTTTAGATACATGTAAAACATTATTTTATCGTGACTTTAAACGTATAACCGCGGCAGCTCTAGTTGAAGAGTGTATGACGTTAAGCTGGCAGCAGATATATCTTTCTGGTTCAGCTGATGTACAAGTAACTTTTTTCAATTCTTGTATATCCTATTTATATGATAAATATGCTCCCATACGTGAGCGAGCTATTACGCCTATTGGGTGCCCGTGGTTGTCACCAGATATTTTGCCGTTGATTGCTGAGCGCGAGTATCTCTATCGTCAGTATAGGCATCGCAAAACTGTAGAAAGTCGTAACCACTACAAACTGGCAAGAAACAGGGTTACATCTAAGTTGCGTGCATTAAAAAGACGATATATGGGTTCTTTACTTGATACTAATCTTCCTGCAGGTAAACTATGGCGCAATCTGAGACAGATCAGGATATGTGACAATCATGAGTTGAAAGCAGACTTTGATCCAGATAAGCCTTTTGACTCTCCAGTAAGCTTGTTAAATTCTCCTGATAATATGATGTGTAGTACTTCTGAAGTATACGAAGGCTTAAGTTTTTGTTCTGTAAATGAGCTTGAAGTGTACTTGGCAATTAAATCTATTAAATCGGATGCTACTGACTCTGATAATGTATCTATCATAGATTTTTAAAAATATGCCCTATGTAGTTCACATATTCAACACTTGTTTAACTACTTCAACTTTCCCTGAGGCTTGGAAGAATTCTTTAGTAATCGCAATGCCTAAGAAGATATCTCCTGATGTTCCTGAGGATTTTCGACCTATCAGTCTACTGTGCTATTTGTCAAAAGTCTTGGAGAAAATAATGTCTACACAGATGATCGCATATTTTGAAGATAAAAAACTCATTGCTGATATGCAGTCTGGTTTCCAAGCGTATCGTAGCTGTGAAACAGCTTTACTAAAGGTAACTTAACTTCGGATATACGTGACTCGGTTGATAAGAATAATTTTTCTATTCAAGCATTACTTGATTTATCCAAGGCATTTGGCAGTATTCATCACACGCTTTTGCTTCGTAAGCTGTCTTCACAATTTAGATTCTCCTCTTCTGCAGTTCAATTTATATCAAGTTTTCTAACCAATCGCTCACAAGAAGTTAAAGTTAACAATATTATATCCAGCAAATTACCTGTCAAATTTGGAGTCCCTCAAGGATCGATACTGGATCCTCTTCTATTTAGTTTGTTCATAAATCTCTACCTAATCATATTAGAGTATGTAAAATACACATGTATGCAGATGATGTCCAATTGTATGTGAACGGTACACTAGAATCACTGCAAGAGTATGCATATAAACTCAATTCAGATTTAAGCAGAATTTATGAGTGGTCAGTATCTGTAAGACTCAAACTAAATCCGAGAAAATCTAATTGCATATTCATATCCAGAGGTACAGTGGACACTTCTGAATTACCAGCGATAATGTTGAATGACATCATTTTACCATACCAGCAAAAAGTTAAAAATTTAGGTGTTTATCTTAACTCCAAACTGAGCGGCTGTGATCATGTTGCAAATATTATTGGTAGAGTTTATGGAGGCCTCCAACAGCTTCGAATATCGGCTAATTTGCTATCTTTTAAGTTACGTATGAAACTTGTCAAGGCATTATTAGTTCCGCACTTTACCTATGGTAGCGTTATATACTCTTCTTTGGATTGTGTATGTATGAATAGGCTGAATGTTGCTTTTAATGATTGCACCAGGGTTGTATTTGGCTTAAGGAGGTTTGACCATGTGTCTCCATATCGTGATTCTCTCCTGGGATGCTCGATAGATTGTTACTTGATCCAAAGAGCATTAGCATTGCTACATAAAATAATATACTCAAAAGAGCCCTGTTACTTGTACGAAAAGTTAAAATTCCTTAGCTCGCCTCGCCACAGGAAGAAAAATTGAGTTTTAAGTTGAGGAAATATTTGTTTGATATAAAAGTGACTGCTTGCAATTCGGAATAGAAGATACTTAAAAATAAACCCTTCCGGTGTGAGTTGAAAAATAAGGAAAAATTTGACCTAATTTTAAACTTTCAGGTTCACAGAGAAGTTAAGACATTTAAAAAGTTTTAAATTAAGACGAAACTGATATAAAAAGCTTAAAATTTTTAGGTCTTTTTTTTTTTGTTTTAATTCAACGAATGTGTTAAAATACCTGAAAACTTTCTGCATGCTTTAAAAATCAACTAAAATTTATAATCGTGTGTATGAATCCATTCGCTTTACTTAATTAATTAATTAATTTACAAATAAATTGTTTACTTATTTTTCATTCGTTTTGCATGATAGATACACAAAATGGCGAATCTATGGTGCGGGACAGTTGTAGCTTGTTAGTTTGTATACCGTTACCCTGTCTGTCTTGACTGAAAACAGAGCCTGAGACAACCGAACACTTCCTGTGTGCTTGTTAGGCCTTTGCTCGGAGTAAGCTGGATACGCTTGGGTCTGCATTCCTACCGTGGATGAGCTGAAAAGCTTAACCCACCTAGATCTGATGCGCTTCATTTAGAAGATATGCAAGTTTTGATGAGAGTTCGTTTGGTATTCTTACTTTCTTAGCAGTTTATCTGAATGGGCTCTGTGCTTTTGTCCCCCTGTCTTAAAATAAAAAAAGGGTATACATATATAAAAAGCTTTACATATGATTTTTAGGTCAGCATATAGGTATGGATTGTATTAATCGGAGGCAGATCGTATATCGTAATTTATTTATACCTTATTTAAAATAGAGATCAATGTATATGATGGGACTTATCTGAAATTATTTGGACCATACGTGGCCACGGACTCTGACGTTGAAAGATGAGGAAAGGAGTTTTATTGGTTTTACAAAGGAGAGAAAGCCTTTATGGTAGACAGTGAATTTAGAAATATGATGACAGACTTAGAATCAAGCATAAGAGTACGAAGATTATATGCCAGCAGCAATGTAAAATCAAAGTCAACATCAATTAACAGTTGATCAAGCTAATAAATCAAAGCTAAGAAATGTATGCCGATGGGTCATCGATGTAATGAATAGACGCTTTCTTTAGTGATTTAAAATCTTTCGTCAAGTATGTTTTACCCTAACCTTGTGCCACATATTCCAAGATTTCAGAATAGAAGATGTTATAACAATATATATAACCGCAATACATTATAACCTCTATCAAAGTACCAATAGCCAACTTTTTTCTGATTCCATAAATAAAATAAATAAGATCGTAATCAAATAATATCAATAGGCAATGAACAAGATCTCAAAATTCAACTAGCAACAAGCTGGTTCTGCTTTATTTTATCATGTTTTCTAAAAATCAGCTGACTTGATTTGCTCTCGGTACCTGCAGGTACCAAATAAAACCAAACAAACCAATATGTATTGCGAAGCTATTATTCCGCACCGCAAATGGAGACAAGGGCTATATAATAAATTATATCTCATATGAAGACGATGTTAGAGGTCTCAACGAATTTAGGACTCCTATGTTACTTAGTATTTCGATCTATTTTTTTACAGAAATCAAATGGATATACCGCAGTAACTCACTACTATTACTCTTGTCTAATAGACAGACGAACAGTTGGTTCTTGTGTGCATATTATAATAATATGTACTTTTGTGTATAAGTATCGCAGGGATAATGTACGAGATCAACTAGAACAAATTATATTTCCCACAGACAACTTTGAAGCATGTTAATGTTGATAAATGAATACAATAAAAATTTGTAGGGTGATTCCCAGGTAAATCTTCCGTAAATATGACAAGGTGATGAGAATATTATAGAAATTACACTTTTCAGTACCAACGATGTGCATAATCTATTCGACAACCTTCACATATTGGTCGCTGGGTACAGCTAATGGTGGTGATTTCTGAGGGCATATCTCTCGTTTCAAGCAGTTTCTTGTTTCATAAAAGAGATAACTAAATATAAAACATTTTTTTAAATCCTCAATAGCTTTTTTTTGAACTGAATTTAATACTTATTTTCGTACTCACTAATGTCTATCTAATGACCGCCACAGATCCATAAATGCCCTTTTCATTTTTGTCTGATTTCGAGTGACAAGTGGGAAAAAGGTAATGGTCATTTAAATGGTGTTTACGATCATTCTAGAACGAGAAGAATATAATTTCTTAATATTTTGCTGACATGCATGTCTAAGTTCGGGAAACGTTGTTCGTTGTGTTTCTCTTCATTTATTTTGGATTTCAGAGACAAATATGATGGACTTGGTACACTTTCGCTTCCTGGTCGGATTATATGCCCATCTTGTAATATTGTAATAAAAATAAGAATCAAGTTCAGTCTAAAGGTAGCAAATTAAGTGATGGGCGTATTCAATCGATATTTTCCCTAAAATCCAGTGCTGTAGGCCCTTGACAAGCAATTACCTCGTTTCGTTAGGATAATGTTACACATAACCGGCATATAATGAACCTATTTGCCTCCTACGTGTCACTTTTTTGTCAATAACATCTTCGTATTTTCCCAGCAGCTGAATAATTTTCCACCGTGCTTGCAATTCCAAAAAAGTATTCTCCAGCACAATCTTCAGATTTTCGTCCAACGATTCTGTTGTGCTTTTTATCAAAAATATTGGAGATACGGGCAGATATTTGGATATATCGAGAATATTAATCTCTTGTCATGTTGGCAGTCATGTTAATGATCTTCGCACAGCTGTGAGATCGCAGTCTTAAAAGTTTGCACCGATATTACATATGCTATGGAATTCGATAAATTCGCTGCCTTAGTTTGTCTCGCATTCTTCAGGGCATTTGATATCTATCTCGACCATATAATTCTTTTTGAAACTCTCGAACAGGTTTTGCTTCAGTACGTCCCCTTTCTCTACGATTTGCAATTTCTTGGTGGGGCGTAGCCAACAAAAATAAATCACTATTTCTCATTCTCTCTACGATCAATACGTGGAGTACCTCAAGGATCAATTCCCGGCCGACTGTTTTTTTTTATTGCAACTATAACATTCGATAATTAACTGAGATTTTCACACGGTAGTGTTAAATCAATTTACGATACCCGTTGCATGAATGGTAACTAATTAACGAATTGTGTTAAAATGGGAGGATAAGTTCCTGCGGCTATATCAGTTCTATGCTGGGGAAAAGTCTATAGTGGCTTGCGAAGACTATGGATTTCAGCTAATATTTTGTCAATCGATCTCAAGCTAAAACTTGTTAAAATGCTGATTTTCCCTTATTTTGCCTTTGGAAAAATCGTTTTCCAAAACTAAATACTGTCTGTTATCGTGAAGTAGATATCGCATTTAATGATAGTATTTATTTCAATTTTTGGTTACACATATTTGACCTTGTTTTACATCTACGACCTCGATTACTGGGCTACTTGTTAAGTTATTTAAATCAAAGTTCATTAATATTTTTATATAATTTACTAAAGAGATTTCTGATTTTTTGAGAATCCCCAAATCTAACGATAGCTCATTTTCGTAAATCTATTATAGAGAGCTTTTATTTGGCCTACATCACTCAGTTATGAAACGCTTTACCATCCAACATTAAAGCTTCGAGCACTATCGGTGCGTTTCATGACATTTATTGAATCTCATTGAGCCTAATTATCTGCATCACCATGTTTTATCTAGCATCAGTTTCATAACTTGACCTTGTATAAAAGGTTGTTTAATTTGGCGTACTTTTCGAGCAATAAATGTTTAGACTGTAAATTCTTAGTAGCGATATATATCTGAATACTATCCGAGGAATATTTTTCTTTATGTTGTTCAATTTTCTACATAACATAATAAATTTACTAAAAATATTGTAACATTGTCTACCATCATGCAGATTTTACTGCAGAAATGACTCTTTAACTATTTTAACTTTGCCATCCATCATGGATTTTCCCTACCCAGCCAAAGGCGTTATACCATCGGCCATAACAGTATTATTCCATCCTACTGAACTAAGCCGGAAAATTGTCGAAATTGTTTTCAGTGGCTGCGTGTATACAACCTGCCATGAATAAAACCACACCAAACTAATTAAAATTTCATTTCATAATTTACAGGAAAATTTGTCGGTATTCGCTGGATGAAATATAATTGTCTGTCTGTGTCAGGAAACTTTTAGTTTATTATCAAGGATTTTTTTTTAATCGAATTCAATTATTTCCTTAGTCTACATATATTTAATTCTTCCATAAACTGCTTTCTTCAGTTCAATAACAGAAGGTCTTCAAAGATTTATAATTTTGTCCTACCCCCCTTTTTACAAGATATTGGCATTGTTGTACACTCCTTCAATTTTGTCCTTAAAAATTAATTTTTGAAAATACTTAAGTTTAAACGGATTAGAAGTCATCAATATTGAGGATGTTCTATGAAACTGGTCAGCTATGGATTGCATAGGTCAATAGGTCATGGTGAGACGTGCTAGAAATCGTTGTGCACAAAGAAGTAGAAAATCTTAAATAAGCGATGAAAAGACTATTGTGCGACCTTTGCTTGAGCCATGGGTAGGAAGTGTTTCAGGGTGGTAGAGAACAATTTTGAAAGTGGTGAAGTACAAACAGTGGATAACAGTTACTGTAAAAGTTATTATTATTTCTATGAAAGATAGAAGTGATTTTCTAAACCGTAGTGAAGATGATATTTATCATGACGTGCTTTATAAGCGTATACAAAATAATTCATAGGGAAGATTCTAGAAGCAATCAACATATACAGCGTCTTTTACGGATTGTTGACATCTAGCTTGCGATAGGTTTTGGTAGACTAAGCAAACAATTATATCGTTAATATAACGGTTTGGTAGTTGCGAGCATTAAAGATTTTTTTTTTATTATTCGATGACTTCTGAACAATGGAACCCTTATGATGTTTTATTTATATTTTATTAGATAGATAATTGTTAGAGCTGTTCAATGCGGCATAATGTTTTCCTCCTCTATCAATTTTAAAAGATTACGTTGTCTACACCAATCTTTAAATAAAATTGAAATATCCCAAAGTTTTCAGTTAAAAATACTTTATATATGAAATGCAACCCTTCTGGGTATTTGCACCTTTGTTTTTCATTAACATCCAGCAAAATATGCCAATAAATGCCTATAGATAGGCAATTTTCATCTGTCGATGACATTTTCTGTTAGTTATGCTTAAGTAAATATACAAGGAACACAAAAGCGACATATTTTTTGCTACATAGCAAAACTGCTGATTTTGGGTCTCTTAAATTCGATAAAAAATAATTGTATTGATGAAGTATTCTTTGAATAAAATTATAGTAAATTGAAAAAAGAAGAATTGAGCTAAAGTTAAATAAGGGAGAGAACACCCCTAAAGAGCTCCGTGATTGAAGAAAAATGTCGTTCTGTATAGCGAATTAGTAGCCTGAATAGCACAAATTTAAATATAACTGTATTTTTTATTATATATAAATCAAGCCGCAAATATGAAAAATTATATGTGTAACCATCCAAATTTATAGATATTTTCCTGGTATCGTAGCAGCCGAGTAAACTTCCTTTTCTAGCCAAAATCCATTTCCTTCTGCTGGGGCGCTACTATGTAACTTGAATAGAGGTAAGTCGAAACGACTTCTAGTAGCTGAATTACATAAAAAAAAAAATCTCCCAATACTGTTCATGTAATATTTTCTCAGTGTTACGGTTGAATTGCCGGATCTACAAAAGAGGAAAATGAAAATTTATAACTGTAAAAGTTATTAGCATACTGAAGTCATGTTCACTTTTAGAAGACCCGCCTTAGTCTCGGCAGCTTTAAGAGAGCTGAAAGGTGCAGCAAAAATGAAGTTTAAAAAGCTAAAATAACGCCTAAATAATAACGAGGCATGTTTCAAGCCTTGGCGCACAAAGGATAGCGAATTTTAAATTATGTTTATGTTAAGTTTTTAATTAAAGTATTCCAAAAGAAACTCATATAATTAAATTGAACCTAAAATATTCTCAGTTCAAATTACAGAATATGAAGGTTGTAAGAGCAGTAATTAAGTAAGTTAAATCGTAGAACCAGAGACTCTGCAGGGTGTTTCCCCTTAGGAGGTCCATAGAGCGGGAGGTGATAGTACTCACCTAGACGAACCAAAAATTGTATGGCAGGGGGGGGGGCAATATCAACCGTTTAGGAGTTACAGGGTGATTCATAAAAAAAGCTAGGTTTTCACAAAACACCCTGTATTTTAAAAAACTACAGGGCGTATGGTCACAGTTAAGGGCTCACTGTATGCAGAACTTCATGGCCTTTCCAACGACAGCTCAACCAGCCCCACACCCCTCTCCCCTCGGAAGTTACGAAGGTCTAAACTAAAAATTTCGGATTTTCTTTCCTTTTTTTTTACTTTGACCTCTATTATTTTTGCAACAAGGTCGTTAACATTACTTTTTTTTATAAAAACTGTAAACTGCAGACTCTCCTCTTTAAGTTGACCTATTACATCCTATGTGTTAACTGTAGCCGTTAAACAGTTATTAACTCATTACCTATTCAGGTCACACCGAAAAAAGACGATATTTTTTAAAATGACGTGCTAAGGGAACAAATTATCGTTGAGAATAGGTTTGAAAATAGGTTTGAGAATAGGTTTAGAGCTAATAACTCTTAAAGGGTTTCAGATAGCACATTGGTTGTAATAGGTCATATTAAAGAGGAGAGTCTACAGTTTACAGTTTTTATAAAAAAAAAGCTGATGTTAATGACCATTTTGCAAAAATAATAGAGGTCAAAGTAAATAAAAAGGAAAGAAAATCCGAAATTTTTAGTTTAGACCTTCATAACTTCTGAGGGGAGAGGGGTACGGGGCTGGTTGAGCTGTCGTTGGAAAGGACATGAAGTTCTGCATACAGTGAGCCCTTAACTGTGACCATACACCCTGTAGTTTTTAAGATACAGGGTGTTTTGTGAAAACCTAGCTTTTTTTATGAATCACCCTGTAACTCCTAAACGGTTGATATCCCCCCCCCCCCTTCCATACAATTTTTGGTTCATCTAGGTGAGTACTATCACCTCCCGCTCTATGGACCTCCTAAGGGGAAACACCCTGTATAATACAAAGATGTTGCAGGCATATGTTATAGCCTGTCTATAGAACTTAAATTTCTAAAATAGAATTGAATATCCGAAACTCCACAGTGTTTCGTGGTTTCACATCCAACAAATCTTCTTAGCGAAGCCTCAATTTTTTCTTAGAAATTTATTGGATATCTTTTCATTAGAATTTGTATGCATTTTTGATGCCCGACAACGGCACACATGAAAGTGTTGTATCTGAAAATTACTCCCTGCGGCCACTAAAGCGATCCACACAGTATCAATCTGTTGCTCAACTTGACAACATCCCCACACATTTCTCAATTTCATCTCAGCGTAGACCTCAAATCAGTTGCTGTTGAATCTTAATTAAGATGGCATCGCGTATAATTAGAAAAAAAACGAATTGAGTTTTAATTAAAAAAAGATAGAAAAAAGAACTTGGGCTATAACGTGGTTACTAAATCATGTTTAAATATCCTGAAATGAGTTTGCAAAAACATTTTAGAGAAAATGAGCACGATGATTTGATTTCACAAATTTTCTTGGTATGGATAAGTGCAACCGTTAATTACCAAAAAAGATACTTTTATGCGAGACACTATATTAGCGCGAGCTCCAACAGAGTCCTTACATTCTAAAATATTTGCAATGTTCTTATGTAAAACTGACCAAAGTTTGATATGAATAGCTCCACTACCCTAAACTACTATTCATACAGAAAAATGGTGTTCTGATAATCTTAAGCTTTCTTTCTTATCTTCATTTTTATACCTTTCGTAACAAAATTATTTAAAAAAAAAATTTCTGAACCAAATGACTACGATTCCTCAAACAAAAACTCTCAGCTGACTAATCATATTGTATATGCCGCTGTACAGTCATGGCATGCCATGGGCTGATGATATCGAATGTAGCTGCCTTTCGGACGCCGGCTGCACATACTCACATGCACTTATTACTCAGCTGAGAGGTATTGAGCGTAAAATGGTAAGGTTACTTTGTAATCAAAACTATTTTATTATTTTGTTAAGTAAGGTATATAGGAAGTGTATCCTTTGGAAAGAAGGAACCAAGCTTTAAATTACTGGAAGACTATTTTCCTGTATGGATAGTAATTTAGGCTCTATAGCATATATAAAATCAATGTTTGGCATTTTTCCATAAGTATCAATATAGAATATTTTAGAAAACGGACTACGAACGCACACATATAGTTTTCTGTTTCGGCTTGGGAAGTATTCTCCAGGGCAAAATCCTCGATAATACTTCCCAAGCCATGTGACGCTTTCATGTGTGATTATTCCTCGATGATTATTCTTCGTGACTTTTATCGGAATTTATTCCTGCAGAAAGGGATCAAACCCTGCCTAAGATATTGTATGTTAAATTCATCGAAGTTTTCGTGCAGGAATAGGTCGCTGATGAATGCCAAAAGTGTAATACGGTTTCGAAGCGGCATTACATCCCCTTCCTGCAGGGTTTGTTCATTTGCTATTCCATGTGGGTCTAATTTTGTGACAATTGTCTTAATTACAAGTTTCGTTTTCTCTTTATTATAAGTTCAGAAAATTAGAAATAAAATAGTAATAATTATTACTATTATTGGCACCTTATCTCCTCCTAGAACAACAAATATTCCTTAAACTTAATATTTAATTAAATAAAATTAAGAAATTTTTTCTGTCCATCCCTAAAAGCCCTGGATACACCGGGAGCGGCGCGGTGTGGTTTCACGCGGCAAAATAGATTGTTCACACCGAGAGCGGCAGATTTTATCCAAATGTATTTTAGTTCCGATGAAGAAATTTTTATTATTGGTAGCTCTGGTTGAAGAAAAACAGAGAAAAGATTCGATTACAAATACTTAAGAATGCAAAAAAACTCATTCTATGAATTGTGCGGACTTATTTCGAATGAAAAAGGAGTTTTGCCGCCAGCGGTAGCGGCAAAATTGTGTTGTTTAGTAATCTCCAAAATCACCGCGCGGCAACTATTTTGCCGGTGTGACTTTTAGATTTAATTTTGCAAGGACAAAAGTAGGCATGAGGGACAGAGAAAAGATTACAGATATTGTATTGTCATCTGTTTGTATTTTATTTATTCATTTGGAACATCCACTGACTGAAATTAATTTAATAATATAATAATTTTGGTGCATTTAGTATAGAACTTATTACTTGAAGTTCAGCCAAATAAGGTAGCTAAACCAAGAAGAGAAAACTGTAGAAAAGTGATCCCATGTGATACCTATACCTATACCTACTTAAGCTACACCTACCTACCGAAGCTATCTACCTATCCAAGCTACTTACCTACCTAAGCTACCTACCTACCTTCGTAAGCATTTTCCGTAGTGTTAGCGGTCCGTGTATTGTGTCAGTGGAAATAGTATGCTGCGTATTAAATTACTCCAAATCAATCAAATAATCCTCGAGTAGTGATTTTATTATTTAATAAGAAAAATAATATAAGGAGCTTCTTTAACTTATAATAGGTTATACTTTACGAAATTAGTATTTAAAGGACTCTAACAACGACGAATTAATGGCGCGCATAATTCAGTTCCTGAATCACATTTAAGAGAAATTTATTCGAGATTTAAAACATTTTTATCAAGGCATACTTTTTAATAGATCTATGTAAAAAAAATTAATCTATCGCGACAATCAACTCGTAAAAACAAAAGTTGAGAGACACCTTAAGAATCATTCTGTATCGAGAAATCATGAAATAATTCTTAATAATTATAAATTAATTTATACTATTCGATCACATCACTTGAATACATCATAAAGGCAGAATTTCTACATCTTGAGCACCGAATTATTAAAAATGTCAATCTTTGGGGATTACTCGCATTATGATGATTACTGAAGAACTGATTACGAAAACATCTAAATTAAAGTTAAGTTTTATGCAATAATATCACAATAAAAATTCATCTGAACGAAATCCCTTACTGAAAAAGCTACACAGGTATTGGTGGATAAATGGTGCGCTATTGAGTTATTTTCTTTCGATTTAACCATTATTACAAATTATTATTTATAGTTAAAAAAATACTTAGTCCCATTTCTTCCGAAAATATTTAGATAGTTTTAAAAATTGCAACGATTTTTGAAAACGTAAAAATTTTTCTATAAAAACGTATTGAATACCCTTAACTGAAAAACATTTTGCAACGTCCTAAACTCATTATCAAATTAATTTCCTGTACATATGGTATATGTGAGTTGAACTTTGTTTTCTTATGTATTTTCATCCTTATGAATCACACACAAATATTTTATTAACTAATTCATTAAAGTAACGCTTTTTTAATTTTTTTCTTTTAATTTAAGGCCTTAGAACCGAGTGTACAATTTTGTGTTAATTTTAAGTTCCATATAACATAACGCGATTTTGCAATACGGAATGAATTAACTGTGATATTCTGCAGTTACTTGTAAATACAAAAGAGCACCTGAAATTTGAATGCATTTTAGTCAATACTCTTAAAAGTCTAATTTTAAGGACCTCCCGCTTTTCTAATTATTTGAATTCTTTTGCTTAGCAACAACAAATTTATTTTGTGGAATTCTAAATTGCTTTAATATACTGTTGCAGAAAAATAAGAAAAGATTAAATAGAACCAATTTTGTTAAAAATACACACAACCATAAATCCTGGCGCAGCATTCATATAGATTTAGCAAACACAAATTCTTGTATATACCTCTGAATCTCTACATTTATTTGTGCGCGCCTCTGAGGATTCCACAAATGTGAAAAGAAATAATTTCTATACCAATTAAAATTCAAAGAACGTAGAAGATACTGGAGTTTGTCTGAAGTACGAAAAAGCGTTGATCTAGTTTTTCTTCAGGCAGAAACCTTCTTAGGAATACCAAAATGGATTCAAAGATTCTATAGAATATTTTGAGCTGCTTTCCTGAGTAGAGCACTAACTCTTTTGGGAATCAAGAAAACATCTCGAGATAATTAACTCGTTTTATAGTTTAATCAGTTTACGAATATTATCAAATTAAATTTTGGAGTTATTAGGGGCGGCGGGATGGTGGGCCGAGCGACAAGGCGGAGGAAGAGCTTCAAACGTGCTAAGACAATCGCTTCGGTTTGTTTATGAGGCAGCTAATTACGATAAAACTTAAATAATATCTAGATATGTTTAGGAATTTTTAAGAGTTAATGAAACCGAATCTTCTCAATTTATTAAAAGGAAAATAAATATTCGTTCATCTTAACATTCAGATATATTTGTTCTATTGTGCAGACAGACGGGACCTAGGAGTGCTTCTGTTCTACTGAATGAACCCACGATCGTATGGATCCAGCGCTTTAGGCCGTTTTTCTTGAAAGCACAAAAAAATATTTTTCGGGGGTTTGGATTCATATTTAAAGAATGAATTCAGGTTCGAGCAGAGCATTTCGTTTTCCTCGGTGTTTTGGGGTCGTTTTTATCTGAAACAGAAAAAAAATTCGTTTTCAGGGTTTGCATGCATATTGAAGGTAGGTTTATCATAGGCAGTATATTCGCGCGAAGCGAAATTTCTGTGAGCGAAGAATTATACACAAACACACTCTCTTGTTTAGCTTGTAACGTTTTCGCTTGTAGCGATTTGAAGCAAAAATAGTAGCAAGTGAATCAAATCAAAAATTTTGTTTTACTTAAGTGAAATCGCTTGTGGGAGGAGATAATTATTAAAACAATAGCTCCAACTAAGAAGTGCAGTGCAGCTAGATAATATTGAAAATTTAGGATAAAAACACAATTATGGGAGTTAAAAAATTTCAATTATCATAACAGGGAGTAAGTGAGAAAATTTATTATGTGAATTTTAGAACTCTCCGAATGCCTGCCTTCCTTCAGTGATGGCGTGCATTAAAAGCCTCCTTTTTTATTTTATTTTTTCTTAAGGACCCAACTACTTTCGAGTAAAAGCATTCGTCTTATCTTAGCTCACATATTGCATAGTACACACTACACTACACAAGACTCTTCAACTGAAATGAAAAGCGAATCCGCGTTTTTAAGTGAACACCAAGAATCTTGGATTCGCTTAGCGAAATGGAATCGGCGGATTTAACGATTTTGCTCGCACGGCGCGAAGTGAATCCTCTCTGCAATAAACGTACAGTTAATATACGGATTCTGCTCTATTGTATTCGAGCTGAATATTGTGCTCTGTTTTAGAGAAATTGGTCTAGAATCAAATAACAGAAATTAATCTGAATTGTGAGAATTTTCATTTACTCTAGAAATAGGTTAAAATTAAGGACGGAGGTTGATCGTTGATATCTATCTTCGAAATGAAATAAAAGGAATACTTACCAGAGATTTAGTGAGAACAAAAATCATTAAATCATAGAGTTTTTTCTTACAACTATATCTCCTTATACACGATGAATTTGAATCTTCAATTATTTACATACATTCATCATTTTTAGAATTGGAAATAACGTTCTAAGTTTGTGTATAGCTGCACGGCATGCTCAATACTAAGATCATGGATAAAATAAGTTAACTCAAAATCAAATAACATTCACAGTAACTAGAATGGGAACCATGTAAATTTTGCTACACGCATGTTATCCGCCGACCTAAAATGCAATGTTGGTTCGTAAACCGATTTTAAATCCAAAGCACAAATCTGTGGTTTTTTCATTATAAAGCAATTTGCATTATTTTTGGTGGATGCTCATATCGCCCGATGGCATATGAATTTCGGTACACGAATTATTAATGTAAATTGATCGGAAAAGTCGAGAGCGGGAAGGCAATGGAAATGGAATTTTTGTTGTTGTTGTTCTTTTACATTTTTTTCCAAGACACTCGTTCCCTATAAATGAATGGATTTCGCTTTCCCTTCCTAAATGTACGACTGAGTTCATCGGTATTCGATTAGATGGGTTGGGTGAGATAATTCGAGAAAAAATAAACGACCCCTTCTGGGAAATTGGGAAATGTAATACTGATACCTTTAAAGATATTTCTTTTAGTATCAAAGAAAAGGTTTTTTGGGAAAAAAAAAACAATGGCGTATCGTTAGGATGATTATAAATTAATTTCTTTATTACTTTTGTAATTGTGTAAATGGTTGAGAGTTTTTTTTTAACAATACGTTTAAGAGCTTTTTATCGGTTTATAGTCTTAGTTTGGCATGGTATTTTTTATTGATTTTTAAGGACAAAGGCAAAATACTGATGATCATAGAACTTATTATCACCGTCATCGTTAGACTGTCTCAGGGAAGATGATGATAGAAGAGCTCTTTGTAGTGCTCCAATAGTTTATGTTCAATTTTATAAAAAAAAATCCAATTCTTTGCACTCAGAAAAGAAAACAGCGACCTTTCGGCCGTGCTTAATAGATATTTTGGTGAAGCTGTAAAGTCCAGTTGTATATAATTTTGATAGCAAATCTAAAAACGGTGTTATACAATAAACCGATTTCCAAGTACTTATTAAAGGATTCTTTAGACAGACATGTCACTCTGCTCTTCTATGAGCGTGGCTCGTCTGTAATCAGAAAGATGTGCGCGTGGCGGCAAGATGTAGTAGAAGAGTACTAGTCAAACGGATTTCTAGAGTATACCAAAAAGTCTAGCTCCACAGCATCCAACTAGTACGATTCTCCACTCTCCAACATTCGGTAGTTAAAATGGTCTCCATCAATTAAGTGAACCGAGACCAACACACAGTCTTATCACAGCTGCCGAACTGAGCATTACATCCGCGTTTCATTAGAATTAAGAACACATTGTCTAGTATCAATTTAAATAAAGTACTTATTCTAGTATACATATTGCATTCATATATAACCTCTGCCACAGTGCGCTTGGTATTGTACAGATCAATTCAGTTCTGGAAAATTCACAGTATCTATGATGTATTCCCCACCTGAAAACTTCCAGTTTCCGGGATTTAGAAAATGTTTTTATTTTTTAATTTAATGTGTCGAGAAACTCCTCTTAGACTGCTATGTTTTTATTGTTTTTCCAATCTCCTGATTTAATGTTGTTCAATCCGCTAACCTATTGCAACTGATTTAGTCCTCCACAATTACTCTAGTTATTCCACAATCATATGGGCTCACCTAACATATTTTTTATGACATCCCGATTCCTTTGTTATGATTTCCATTTATTAGATGGATACAAAACTAGAGGAATTACAGTGAGTATAAAATTACACTGTGTAACATCGAAAATATACTTATGACGAGACATGTGTATGTTGTAGGTCTAGCAGAACCAGGCGCGTATCCAGACCTGCAGCGTTGGGGAGGTCACAACTAAATTGTTCGAGGGGAAGTCGGAAGAAGTCACTTTTAAAATGTTGAAAATGTATGCTTGCCAACGCTCAGAAATATCTTTAACGACCCAGACCAGCCAAGATACCTGAATAAATAGAACCCTTTGGAACCATGGTCGACCATTTGAAAATGTGAATTCGAAGAAAATGTGTCTTAAATCAGTAACACTTGAATGCTAGTTGAAAAATTGAGCATGGCATTTTATGACGGTAAGATCTGTTGGCACCAAACCAGTGTCATTGTCTGTCTGGTGTAATTGAAAATTCAAATATTCGGCGCCAGTGGCCAGACCTTTTCAAGATCCTTGAGGTATCGTAAATACCTGCATGAGTAGTTAGAGATTTGTGCATGTAGGTACATAGGAAAATAAGGAGGTAGGATACTTTCTGGTTCCGCACAGATCATTCATTCGAAAAGGTGATGTGATCTGTGACGGAAGTGGTTTATTTAAAAATTATTAGAAGGATAAAGTGTAATCAAGAATAATTTTAAAGTTGATGTGTTTTATTTTAAGAAAGACTTAATTGTTGAAGATAATAGGGAGAAGAAACGGAAAAAGGGTGAGTTATCTACTCACTGAGTGAAATGTTGTAGTGCTAATGATTTGTGTAGTGTAGTGTATTATTAATTAAAAATAAATTAAGTTGTTGCCAGGATGTATTTAGTTGTAGCATAGAAGTGTTTCGTTTTGTGGGTTAAGACAGTAGGGATTGGCACTCTTCCCGACTGTCTTTAAGGATGGCTCTCCTCCTTGTACCGTGATGGGGTCATATAAACCGCGGATTTCTCCGACGGTGCTCCTCTCCACCCCTGCGGCGATTTCATAGTTTTAGTTTTATTACTGTCTTGTGGCTCTCCCTTGACAGTGCGACTCGCGAAACGTGCACTCTCCTAGATAATTATATAGTAGATAATACATAGTAGAATTGGCAACTTGTGTAGAAAAGTAATGAAATGATAGGCACTCACCTATTGTTTTGATATTTATAGGTACGGTAGTCCACTTCATGTGTATACAGCTCCGGGACCCTTGCCCTAATATATCTTTATAATATAGCCATACCTATAGTGTGAGCGAGAAGAGAAAAAAAGAAAATAAAGTGTAACTGTAAATCGTCTTAATGTTTTGTTTGTTCAATGTTTCTTTTTCTCGGAAATAAATTATTATTTCGTTTTTGTTTTTTTTTTACATTTTTATATGTTACAATAGTATATGAAAAATCTAACGAACAATTGTCAAATCTTTCTAAGAAAACTGAATGCTTGTGTCCTTGTGGCCGAAAGAGTGAACCAAAAGAATCAATTTACCAATACGTTTGAACCATTGTCAAATTCTTAACAATAATTTGCAAGTAAATTTCTAAGAAAAATTTAATGCTTCCTATAATCGCAAAAATTTTGAACAACTCAGGCTTGAATCAATATAGCTATGAAAAATCAACGGGTGGCTATTCGTTGTTTGCATGGAACTAATGGCAGAAACACATTCAGGCCTCGAGGCTTCCTCGAGGTGTTGTCAAAATTTCCAACACGTTCTTAAATCATGCAACACAAAACCAAGCCAGCAGCTAACCTCAAGGCCTAGCCGTAAAGCGCGCTTTGCTCAATGTTGAAAAGTTTTCTCTCTCAGGCCTACTTCTATCAAATGGGTATTTTTTTTATTTCGTTCTGTCACACGTAATATTTGGCATTTAGAAGGGAAAAAAAATTGAAATTTTTAATATTTTAATATTTAACATAATAATTAAAAATGGAAGAAAAGTTGATAGAGGCTATGCGGAGTAGGCCTCCAATTTATGATTTGGAGCATCCCAGCTACAAAAATAACAGGATCCCGGACAAGTATTGGGAGGAAATTGCGGCAGTTGTTGGCGAATGAAGTAAAACTTTTTATAAAAATGAAGTTAATTTAATAATAATTTTTTGTAAAACTTTACAGCACAAAGATGTCGCCAACGCTGGAAATAGTTACGTGAACGATCTAGGAAGGAGTTCAATGCATATACAGCGTCTGACAGTGGCTTAGGGGAACCGATGTCTTGGCCTTACGCTAACTCACTGCTCTTCCTAAGAGATAAGTTCAGAGTAACAAAATAAATATTTGCATTATTTTTTAATTGTGGGATACTATAATGATAAAATATATTCACAGAACTATAAGTAATTTCATAGGAGAGACGTAAAAATTCACCGGAAGACAGTGTGGCCAGTATGGTGTGTTATGTGGGCTGCGACCTGGGCGCTAAATCCTCAGACGGGGAAATATCAACAGCTTGTGCATTTGCTACACCAAGGCAGGACACAAGCTCACTTTGTTATTCGGCGAGTTCTACAACAACTTCTCCTACTCCGCGGAAAAGGCGTAGATTGGATGATGGGAAGAATAAAGTTCTCACAGAGGCTGCGCAGTCGTTCAACAGCCTACTAGGTAACATTAGGACGAAGTTTGTAGGGCAGAAAGATAGCACACCGATGATGCTCTTCTTTGAAAATCTCTCCAAACGCATTGAGGGAAAATACACCGAGAGTCAGCAAGCTTTCCTTGAAGCGTTTATAAGAAAAACAAGGGAATTTACAGAAAGAGGCGGATAAATCGTAATTCGGACATGTATAATAAAATGAAAATGTACAAAATATTTCTTAAAATAAAAATAAATTCAAATAACATTGTTATTGATGTACTCTTTTAATTTATCCCTTATGTTAAATGCAGCTCGGGGACTATTGCCGCCAGTTGTATTTGTAATAGACTGAAGACTGGCAGTTTTTTCACGCCATCTGCCAGGTATCATTTCTGCACCATTTTCGACGTCAACAAACGAATCGGGGCAATAAACTTGCGGGTCCGTAAGCTTGCAGAAATTATGCAACACAGTTGTCGCCATAACAATTTTTTCAACGTTTTTCGGATGTGCATTTATTGTTGTTGTAAGTATCCACCAACGAGCTGTGAGAATGCCGAATGCATTCTCAATACTTCTTCTCGCACGTGACAGCCGTTCGTTGAAATATTCCTCCTCTACTGTTATTGCTGTGGAAAGTTTATAGGTTTTAAATTTCACTTGTTTACCTTTTTGTAAAAACACGAACCTCTTGCTGAATATGGTCGCATTATGTTGCATCTTAATGGGAATGCCGCATCAGCCACGAAAAAGTGTGGGAACATTATATTACTGTTCGGGAGCGGTTTGTCTGGCAAGGGAATGAGTTCACCAGCAAGAACTTTTCGCCCAAATACGCTTGACGCGAATATGCCTCCGTCACTGCGGCTCCCAAGTGCACCAATATCTACGGCTGTGAAGCAATATTTGTGATCACGTTCTGCTAACAATACGATGCTATGACGTCCTTTATAATTGAAGTATGAGGATCCCTCATTTGGTGGGCAAATGATGTTGACATGCTTTCCATCAATAGCGCCAACACAGTTTCGAAAATTCCATCTAGTCGCAAACCCATGGGCGTAAGCTTCCCAGTCTATTTCATTTGGAGGCGACAAATATAGTTCAGATAGAAGCTTCCAAATGATTTCTCACGTCTCATATACGATGCCTCGTACCGTGTACACTCCCATCTTGAAGTTCCACGCCAAAACCAGCATTGGGGCACCGTATGATAAGAACCTATTAAAGAAATTAATGTAAAAATGGTACTATTTATTGAAAAGTCATATTTACAACAAGGTCACTACTAATCGAGTTTCTGGGTCTATTAGCTGTATTGGAACTTTTGATCAATTTGTGTTTTATTAAGGCAAATAACACATCAAATTGATTCGGGGTCATCCTAGTTGGCTTGGAAAAATATTCATGGTCTCGTTCTTTTATTATTTTAAAAGTTTGATTTGAAAAACCATGAATTTTTCTACTTGTACTGTGTAGATTTCGCGGACCCATATTCGTCTATTTATCTTCACATCACAAGCATTTGTAATATTTCTTAAAGCTAGAAGTAATTCGAAAATCTAAATTGTCGCAAATACTGTCAAAATTACAATGACAGCACCAAGCCCGCTGGTGTCATTTTGTTTTCAATTTTCTGAGGCAAGCCTTGAGGCGAGCTGCGAGGAGGCCAGGCCTGAGGCTTGCTTGGATGTATTTCTGCCTTGATTTTCTACTGCAAGAACCCTAAAACAAAATGTGCGAAGTCATAGGTAAAATATAAATGTATGATCGTTGACCAATTTCTTAGAAACAATAGCTGTGTTTTTTTTCGCATAGGTATGGGTCCGGGTCAGGATTAGGAGTAATTTCCGCATTAAATTATTTCGATAGAGCGATATGATTTAAAATATCTTTGGAAAAATACATATTTTCAATCTCATTGCATTGGAATAATGAAAAGCGTAATAAAAAAGTGTTAAAGTCTTAGATCATGTAACAAAAAGGATAGGCTCTATGAGGAAGAAAAACTTAAGCAATTTTCTGCATGTAGTAGTACTGCATCGATGTATTCGTTTTAGTCATGGAAATAGTAAACTACGATATTTTCCCACCGGGCGAATAATTTAGTGGTTGAAAGTTTATTAAGTAATGAAGACATTCAATAGAATAGATCCCATTATATCACAACATTTTAAAATTAATTTTATAATATTTTTATAACTTTCTACATTTTTACGAATTTTTCCAGTGCGTTGCCTTTGTGTAGCTACTGCAACTTAAGGCGCCAATGACAATTCAATTTTAAACAAACAAACCGGCATTGGAAAATGTTAAATTTTTCTACCACGGCTGTTTATTTTAATAAATATTTCACTCTTATTTTATTTAGAACAATATAATTTATTATTGAAAGAATTAAACTTGCCTGAAAAATGATTTTCTAAGAGAATATTTCCAGTTGTTTCTGCAACACAGCACAGCGCACTTCATTCCGATAATTGAGTCTCGATTCTATGAAATCCTGTTCACAAAACAATATTTGAGTATAATATAGCACTTCTATTAAGTTTATAATCACTTATAATCACTTTTATATCACAAATTCACTAAATGAAACACGAAATTTCCTTTGATAAAATCTGAAATGTCAGAAATAAATCATAATTGTCAAACTGAAGAATAAAAAGGCGATACCCCTCTTGTCATTTCCCCTCCGTGTCATAAAAAGAAAATGCTTATCTCACGTACAGGAATTTTACACAGCATAGCCTATCCTTTTCGCTATATGATCTAAGTTTAAAGTTTGAACCTAACCTTTGGAAGCAAGGGAATCATTGCTTCCCTTAGGATTTCTGAATTAATAATAAAAATTCTTCAAAATATTTTCATTCCAAAAATATTTTTTATGAAGGTATTTTTTTTGACGTTTGCTGTAAATCAGGAAAGACAAGAAATTAAAAATCAACCCCCGTAGTAAAAAATTATCACAACAAAACTATGGAACAATTTCCAACGAAAACTATTGCATGCGAACAAGTCTGGGCTCTACCTATGACGTCACACAACATTGCTAGCTACTCGCCACTTACAGTGTAACTACAGTTAATATGAAATTCCGTTTAGGCAAAGGGAAGCAATTGAAATGCTTCTATGGGACCTACAAATACTGCTATACGAGCAGCATGTATTAGGTTAATTTCATTTATATGATCTTATAATAGATCATCGCTGTATTTGTTTTAACTGGATGCATTTTTATTTCTGCTTCCATCAATTTCATGTTGGTGGGTAAATCATTGAGGGGACTGTCTTTTCTTCTGAGCAGGGGAATTTCATTTTAAAGCAGAGACGTCTTGTAATATGATGACAAAAAAGTTCAGTCGGGGGAAAATGAGTTTAATAAAATTTTCATGTTTGAAGTTTTCAGCAATATTTTAACTCCTGTCATGAACAATTTTGGAATTTCTCCATTTCTCCAATTGGAATGCAAATAGCAGCTAGCTAGCTTCCTATTTGAACATTTGGGAAAATTTGCGGTTGCACGCAATTAGATTATAATTATATGTAAAGTGCATGGAATTTTAAATATTTTTGGTTACCAGTTTTCTTCATGTTTGGTTTCGGGCTTAAATTTTAACTTAAAAAAAAAAAGATTTTTAAAAAATATTAAATTTGTGTAGTGCGTTAAATATTGTAGTGCATGAAATTAGGTTGAAAATAAATGTAAAGTAGATTTTAAATATTTTTAGTGAACAGTTTTTCTTCACGTTTCATATTCTTTTTATTTATTATGGCAGAGATTTCTGTTGTATCGAACTATTCTGTAATTGACGATCTGTTGCAACGGCCTTTCGGCTCACGTTCGTTTACTGAAAAAAAATAATAATGCAAAATGGAAGACGAAAGCCTATATTGAATATTTCTACAGAGAGCAGAACATGCACTAGACATTTTACTGTAAAATTTTATATATATATAGCACAAATTGGCTAACCGGTTGTCAGAATAAGCAAAAAAAAATTTTTTGGCCTTGCTTTTTGTTTTCATCGGAAAATAATGTATGGCGAACTTCGGGATTTATGTGACTTAAATTATTTCCATAAAGCAATAGATAGACATGAAAAAAAACCTTCGGATCACTTCAAATCAGTGCTAGCTCTCACTAAATTGGGTTCTGGTCAAAGAATTGACCAATTAATTGATAGTAATTTCAGATCGTCAATTATAAAGCATAATGAATTAGAAAAGAAAAACCGGGAAATTATTAAAATCTTAATAGATGTAGTTTGCCATTTAGCATGCCAGGAACAGGCTTTTCGGGGGCACAAAGAAGACTCAAATTCAATAAATCGAGGAAATAACGTTGAATTAATTTCGCTTTTGGCCAGATATAACCCAGAACTTAAAAATCATTTAGATTCGGCAACGGTATTTTCTGGGTTATCGAACTATAAACAAAATGATTTAATAACTGCTATCTCCTGTACACTTACAAAAAAAAAATTATTTTGAAATTCAAAGCTCGGAGTATGTTGCACTTATATGCGACGAAACAACTGACAATTCGTTCTTCCGGAGACATAAAGGAGACTTTTATTGGTTTTGAGAATGTTTCCGAACGGCAAGTCGTTTGCATAAACATGTGGTGAACGTCATGCAGAGTTTTGAATGCGGTAGTAAGCTAATTTGCCAGAGTTATGACGGTGCATCAGTTATGGCAGGTGAAGTAAGCGGGCTTCAAACTAGAGTAAGGGCAACGTTTCCTAATGCCCTTTTTGTGCACTGCTTCGTACATCGGTTAAATTTGGTTCTGTCCAAATCATGTGACAAGATTCGTGAATGCAAAGTGTTTTTCCAATCAGTCGCCGCTTTTTCAACTTTTTTCAGTCATTCAACTAAACAACCCATTGCTCTTGACTCGTTTCTAAAAAGAAGACTTCGGAAAGTAGGTTCCAACCGCTGGAATTTCAATGGCAGACTTATTTTGTCCATTCACGATAATATTGATTCTCTCAAACTTCTTTTTGAATATATTGTCGAAAATGAGGAAGATATTTGGGATAGTGAAACTGTTAACAGTGCTCGGGGTCTTTCGGTACTTCTAAACGATTTTCTGTTTATTTTTCTCCTTAAAATGTTTTCAAAAATATTTCCGCAAACTGATATCTTCCAAGCTAAATCCAGTGATATTACCTTTTGGATTAAAAAAATTAGAGACTTTCAAAATCAGCTTCTACATCTAAGAAACAATTTCACCGAAATATGGAATGAGACTTCTTTGCTGTGCGACCTACCGCGTCAGCGTAAACAAGTACGTTGTATAGTTGATGGCTCCCAAAATATTGAATTAAGTTTTAAACGTTTATTCGCTGAAATTATTGATATTATTCATGAAGAAGTTATATCCCGATTTTCTTCCTAAGATGAATTTAAATTTTTAGCGCTTTTTAAATCTTGTAAATTTCAAAATTATAAAATGAAATTTCCTGATGATTTGCTTCAAAATCTTGATGAATCATACTCGAAATTATTTGATAAAAGTTCTTTAAAAACGAAACTCATTCTGCTGTTCTCTGATGACGTCTTCAATGGTAAAACCGTTCAAGAAATTTATCGATATTTTATTAACAACACTTTGGAAGATAGTTTTATTCAATGTTTTCAACTTCTACGACCAGTTACTAGTGCGTCCGCGGAGCGTAGTTTTTCCGCGCTATAAAGAATATTAACTTTCTCTAGAAACTCATCGTCTGAAGAAAGATTAAGTGACTTAGCTTTATTGTCCATTGAAAAAAATAAATTAAAAACCTTCCTTTCCCACGAAGAATTTTATAACGATATTATTGATGAATTTGCCAGTAAAGAAAGAAGAATTGAATTAAAGTATAAATTTTAATTGAATTTTTTGAATAATCTTTGAATTTCTTGAAAGGTTTTATGAAACATCAACACACGTTGATTTTCTTTTTTATGCATTTAAAAAAAGTGTTTTTAACGCTTGTTTTTGTTGTTAAATGTGTAAACTTATTGAAGTGGTATTTCGTTTTGTTTATTTTGGTAGTTTAGTTTTATGTAGTTTTAATGTTTTTTTTTGTGCGCTTTTAAGAATTAATGCTGTCACATTAAAATCTACATTTTTATAATGCATGCTGCATAAAAATGTATTAACTTTTAGTAAAGATCTTTATCTATCTACTAATATTTTAATTAAGCTTACCTATTCGGAATTTCGTATAATATATTATATAAGTAAATTGCGATCTGGCTATGATCATTTGATTAACTCTTTTAATTTGACAACACGGGGGCCAAAACACTGTATTTGAAAAAAGAACTCAGTGTTCCTACTCTCACGTCCTCGATCGTGGTTCCTGGATGCTTTAGAAGCAGCTAACGAGAGGGGTATAGATAATTTATTAGAATAACTGCAATAACTTTCGATGCATGCCTATTTAACGATTTTATAAATTTAAATTTGATTGCTTCCCCTCGCATCAAGTCCACGCCACGCCACTGCCTAGAACCCATATGGATCAATTTCTGACATAAGAATTATTATGTAAAAAAGTATTTCAATGCAATATGTTTGAAATTTTGCATTTTGCCAAAAGTATTTTAAATCATATCGATCTATGGAAATTAATTTAAAGCGGAAATTACTTCTCATTCTGTCCATGACTGATATGTGAAAAAAAAACACATTTTTCATCAATACGAGTAATCGGCGCAACAAAAATATAAAAGCATCATAATAACCGGGTTGCTAAGCATTTCATGCCTTTTTCTAAACAATCAAATAAATATGTATTCCAAAATTTCTTATCATTCCTGTGATAGGTATGATAGATGACCTTTCGACTCTATATGACAATACAAGCAAATTCTAAAAAATTCGTAAACGTTTCAAAGACGAAACTTAACATGAATAAAGCGAAATTTTCTTTGGGAGTTTTTCAAGTTTTTAGTGGAATATTTTACGGAAACATAGCTGCTTAATGAGCAAAATATCGATAATTCAGTCAAATTTCAACTGATTTTATTTAAGAAATGCTCATTAGACGTGGAATCGAAATTGCTATTAATGATTTAAACAGAATAAAAATATTGTAGAGCAAAATAACCCAGCAAATTGTTGTCAAAGTTGTAAAAAGGTGTAAAATATGATAAGTTTCGAAATGTTTTCGAGTGTAACTTCGTGACTTTTCATCGCAACGAAATATGGTTAGAAACGCGGCCTATCTCTCTTTTTCATACACCACAAAAAAGTTCGACATCGAATAAAAAGTTGGAAGTTATGATTTATTATACACATAGACCTACCAAATAATGGTTTTTTAGGTCTAAAATGCGATTTTGAGGGTGTATGATAAATTTATAGTATGCCACTACTTTTAGTTCCACTAGGCCTACAATCTATGTCTCGTCAAAAGTATATTGAGTTTATCTTTTTTTGTAACACAGTGTAATCGCAGCAATTATTCTTATTGGAACTCCATTTGTAATGTTGATGCGTCCGTTGGAGTAGCATTTTCAAATTTACGGGTTGATAGTTTAGCAAATAATAATTTTGGACAAGTGGGGCTCTTATTACGATAAGTGTCCCAGGGGCGGATCCAGGATTCTTGTGAGGAGGGGGCGCAACTATGGTTTAAAAATGGTGTAGCCTGGAAACATGTAAAGCTCCATGACACTCGCCACCACTCGCAAATATCAAATGCACAAAATTTGTCATTTGAAAGATTCGGGTCGAACAGATAAGTTACCACTCTCAACGAGAGAGGCGTTAAATTATTTATTTTGTTTAGTTTATAAATGGTGGAAGTGTAAAGCTTCCGAATCATCCATTCCGGTTAGTAAAAATAGCGATATACATTTTATTCAAATCCACGAATTCATCATAAATTGAAACTTTGCAAAATACAGGAATTAAAGCGCTTCGTACTTTGCGTCTATTTAAAATAGCAGTCACAGAACAGCTGTAATACAGACCTTTTTAGTGTAATATGGGTCTGATATAGGACTGGTAGAGGAGGTCTAGACTCGATGGACTGAAATATTTCTTATACATTATCAGAAATCCAATACATTTCGAGATGTGATCTGGCCAGCTTAACTTACAGGAAATATTAATGCCAAAAGAATGCATTAAGATAGTGTATCGTAAATCAGTGCTCCATCAAAAGAAACGGGAGTGGAGAAATTATGATCTTGTTTTAAAGAGAATTCGTCGCGATTCGCTTTACCTTAAGCGATGATATTATTAAGGTCGTTAATCAATGATCTAATCACGCAAACTCGATTAACAGATCTGGCATTCCCTCTGGAGTCCCCAAGAGTGTTAAAGCAGTAAGCGAAATCAATCATTGGATAGGCTTAAATGTAAGGTAAATCAGATCATTAAAGAAAATTAAGAAGAAGGATGGAAGATAACAGGGCCCTGGGGACATCGGCGTTTATAGGGTTAGGTTTTGGTGAAATGCTATCTAGTACAACTGGTATTAGACGATCAGATAAAAAACTTTCATTTTATAATAGAAGAAGACGGAGAGACCAGGTGCTTTAAGTTTAACTAAAAGGGATGGATGCCAGACTTTATCAAAGACCTTTGAAATATCTAGGGTAACGATTTTTGACCACCACAATTGTGAAGACTAGGGTTACAACGTGCCGGAAGAAAAGCCATCAAGCATCCAGTCCGGAAGCCACATCGGCATTAATTGATGAGTTCTTTGGCTTCTAGATACTTCAATAATTTGGAATTAATAAGAGATTCAAAAACCTTTGAAAGAATCGAAATGATTGCAGTTGGCCGATAATTTGAGGCATCACTACTCTCTTCTTTATTGGGAATAGGTTGAACGTGAGCTAGTTTCCAACCAGTTGGAAATTTTCTTGTCGAATCAGACAAGTAGAATACTTTGCGCAGGGGTTTAGCCAAGGATGAGGCGCACCTTTTAATTAACAGGGGTGAAAAACCATCGCAACCTACGGCCTTAGGGACGCTTATCCCTTAAGGATCTTGGACAGATCTCTCCTACGGATGTGTATTAGCTCTTGTATACATTCATACGGGAGATGCAAAATAGGTGTCTGTGAAGTGAGTAGAAAACGAAAATTTGAGGCGAATCTACCAACCAAAATATTGGCTTTATCCAGGGAGTCAACAGCCACTTTACCATTGTTAATTAGTGAAGCTATAGTGGTATTGGTACAGTTGATCCTAATAGTTTTGACCGGGGACCAGTGGACATGAATGCAATTGATAAGCGCGAAAAGCAGACTCGTTCGCTTTTATTACTTGGTTGAACTTATCGTTAAACCAAGAGCGATTCTGCTGATTTTTTTGAGACCTGCTGCAGGAATAGGGCATTTATTCATGCATGCCAAGACTTAGAATGTCACTAAGTTCTAATGTGTATTCATCAACTAGCCAAACAGAACCGACCAATCAATTTCTTTAAGACACTAATAGAAAATTTCCCAATCAGCATTTCTATTTTCTTTTTATTTAATGTCTGGGCCAAGTATTCTAGTACAACTACTGCATTTTACGAAATATGTTCCAAAATAAATCTCTTGTTTTATGTAATAACACTCACTACAACGATGCACAATAATTTGTTTGCCGTTGTATACTTCCGCTGAATTTCTTCAATTAACAGTCGTAATTGTTTTACATCGAATACTCATCAATTGGCAACTGTTTACAATTAAAACAAACTTTCCAATGTTTTTACGCAAATAAGCTCTGCCCTGCTTCAAACACCCCGAGAAAGGCCACGCTTATATACATACATGAATTTAAAGGTATCAGCACTTCCTGTTTCCTCTATAGCAGTTAAAAGCCACGACTTAAAATGGAGCGAGGGCTGAGCCGCTAGTCATAAGGGCTGCGTTTTTACGAAATTGAACGCTTCCAAAACTTTTTAATATTTTTAACAGAAAGGGCAGTAAAAAAATTTTGTGAAGAAAATTTCAGAAGATCTATTGCAATTTTTTTTAGTGGTCTTCAGGGAGTGGCGCGCGCCCCCCGCGCCCTCTAGCTGGATCCACCACTGAGTCCTTGGCTTTTTCCGGAATTGATACTCTTACAACTGAGCGTGAATTTCTCTATGCCAACTATCGTAAATTGAAAAATAAATATTGTTGTGACTGAAGTCAATACTAATTCGGTGATCTAAGTTACATTACTGTACTGTACATGACATCTGGACTCTCACCTCTCTAGTAAGATTTGAGAAAACTGGGTGATAACCTTAATCGATATTTTTCATTGTTGCAGACTACCAACATATTCCAAGTTACAGAAATTTATATGACGATATTCACATGATCTTGCCATGTCCCTTCCTTGCGTCACGAAAAATGAACTGCTAGTGAGTTTCATAATCCATAAAAATTAAAGTGATTAAACCTGACAAAGTATCCACTAAGCCTCTTTTTGTTTACATTTAAAATATTATGTTGCCCGTCATATATACTTGTTTAATGAGCCCGAAATTTTCTTGGTTTTGGTAGACAGGGGGATAGTTGTGCTTATACTAACGAATTTCGTACCTAAATCCCTTTCCGATTATCATCCAATTTGTATATAGTATCTCTTAAGTAAGGTGCTGGAAAATATTGTACTGACTGCAATTTCGTATTTTGAATCATAGTCTCCTTTCTGAATGTGTCAATCAAATATTTGGCATGAATACGTCTGCAAGGGAGCTAGTTAAAGGTCAATTATCACTTTTATAGAGTTGTGAGGTTGTAATACTGGCTTTATTGTATTTTTAAAAGGCATTCATAAGTGGCAAGCACTTTATTCTATTACTAAAATTAACTACTAATCTCATTATCTTAAGTACAACAATAATTTGAACGTGATTGAAAAATAGTTAATACTAAGAAACAAATGTGATTACTTTGCTGGGTTTCCCTTGTCGGTTTCGTCTATGGTTAAACTCCTATCTGTCTAATCGTACCCAGCAAGTCTCTTTTCGTGGTATTCTATCCAGGAACATCCTTAATACCTCTGGAGTGCCCCAGGGTAGGCGTATTGGTCCTCTTTTGTTTGTCATTTATATTAATGACTTGCACTTGTTACTACCTCATACCAAAATTCTTTGTTATGCTGATGATGTCAAGCTTTACCGAACTATCTCGAATGCCGATGACTATGCTCTAATTTATTCTGACTTGAACACTTTCTACTCTTGGTGTTCTAAGAATTTTCTTTCTTTGAATATTGATAAGTGTTTTGTTTTGTCTTATTATCGTAAGCGTAGTCCTTTGTATCTGAATTACTTCATCAATGGAAGTTTATTGTCCAGACTTCACAGCACCAAGGATCTGGGAGTTATTTTTGATTCCGGGCTCTAATTTGAAAACCATATTTCAAATATTGTCAATAGGGCTAACACTGCTTTGGGCTTTGTTAAGAGGTAGTGCCGGGAGTTTAATGACCTTTTGTAACCAAGACCCTCTATTTCGCTTTGGTTAGGCCGATCTTGGAGTATGCCAGTCCTGTTTGGGCACCATTTTATTCTGTCCATATTAATCGGATTGAAGCAGTCCAACGCAGATTTATTAAATTTGCTCTTCGTGGCCTTCCCTCTAACGATCCTTTAGCCTTGCCTCCTTATGCTGATCGACTCAAGTTGCTCTCTATCGACACCCTTGAGAAGAGGCGTGATATTTCTAGGATCCTTTTTATTTTTGATTGCTTGCATGGTACAATTAATTCCCCTGAGCTTCTTGGGCTCCTAAATTTCTCTGCTCCTTGTCGTTCCTTGAGAAACCATGACTTTTTTTGTTTGCCATTTTGTGATACAAATTACAGTTTTAATGAGCCTATTACGTCGATGTCTCGTCTGTTTAATGCTCATTGGCACGTACTGGACCTACATCTAACTAAAGCCCAAGTAAAGCGTCTCTTGAATGGTCAGCTTACCTAATGTAGCTTTTTTTCTTTTTTCTCTTCTTTTTCGTTTCTCTTTTTCTGTTCAATTTTATTTCTAGTCTGTATTTTTGTATTATGTGCCTATTTTTAATTTATTTAAATGGGATCATTCTATGTTGTACATTTTCTTTTTGTTTTAATTTTGTAGTAATCAGCTATTTGATGAAATTTGTAGAAATAAATAAATAAATTAATGTTAAGTTTTTCAATTCCAGGTACCGCAGGGTACAGTGTTGTGTCCCCTTTTATTTTGCTAAGATTCACACTTTCTATTCGGCAGATGTTAATCAAAATATTGGAAATTTAATTATCCTGGCCAATTGATCTCATGATGTTTGTGTTGGTATAGTTAATTGTGACTTGTGATATTGATTGGTCCAATGAGAAGGAAATAATATTAAATTCCCCTAAATCTATAATTTATTCATTATTCTGACTTCAACATTCCTCAGTTTCGATATGTATGTCTTCCTTCGTTGATTGAAGTGATTGATCTTAGTCTACCAGTGGTATTGAGATCTTAATTGCTGCATTTGTCTTTGTGCTCAACACAAGAAACTTTATGGTGCGCTTAGTTTACTTTGGCCTTCAGCAACTTTATGACGACCAGCGCCCGAAAACTCTTATTTATTTAACAATTTTTTATATATTGTAACGGTGTATTATGGTAGCTGATTTGAGAGTCAGGAATGTGGTGGACGTAAAGTCTCATCTATCAGACGAAGTTCATAGCTCATAGTTCATTGTAGCTTTCTGTGTATTATGCCCAAAGAATATTATATGAGGTTATGACCAATTGAAAGATTATATTGGGATATTAGTTGTATCTGACTATCCTACAATTATCCGCGTCAAAAATGTATTCTGTAATTTCCCTTAGTATCTGGCCTCGTTTCAACTTAAGACAATTTAAGATCCAGAATTACTCCAACGACAACTGGGATATGCACCCTTTTTTAAGATTTTTTGATAATATTTGTTAATATTAAAGAAAAATTTTTACATAAAAACAATGAAGACAATTTCTCTATTTTTTTTTTCAAGAACAAAATCCTCTGTCATCCGACAAATCGCAACAAGTCTCATACTTTTACCCCTTCCTCTTCACTTCCGGCATCTTTTTGTTTTTTTTTTGGACGCTGGTGCAATACCCAACAGATGTCACAAAGGTAGTCAGAATGATGTTCCATCTGTGCCGAAATTTCACTTAAGGCCGCTACACACGCTCAAACAAATCGTACAACTTGGCTTGTGAATGGCAAGAGAAAGGTAGTTAGCTCTAGGAGAGGCACATTTCGAATAGGATGAATATTTTCTTTTAGTAAAAATCCTTGGCATTGTTTTTAGTTATATTGAGTTAAAAGGCATCGATTTCATTACAATACAAAAAACTTATCTTATATGAACACATTTGTTCCAGTTTTATTTTTATTTTCTCCATCTCTCCAAGCTCGACTGCTAAAACTAACAACTGCATCAAATTCACATACGTGTAGGGCTTCCAGCGGCTTGACTTGTCACTTTACTGACAAACTTTACGGGGCTATCTGAAGCAAAGATTTCTCTTGGCACTCTTCAAGTTAATTTGTTCTTTGCTTCAAAGTTATCTGTCCACTTTAAGAACTACTTCCATTTCCATTTCCCGTAGAACTTGATTGTTCCAAGAGTGTCTGTAATTTATTCAGACTCTTTATGTAGTTCTGTGGCTGCGCTCAATATGCTACACTGCTCTTGCTTTAAATTTAGGCCTTAGGATATTTAATTTTCAATTAATATTTGGTATTATTTATATTATAATAATTTATTTGCAATTATTTATATAGATTTTAAAAAAAAATATACATACATGATACACAGGTAATATCACATAACAGTCGGAAGGAAAAGTTCGGTGAAAAAATAACATTTATTCGAAAAAAAGCTTAGATTTCCTTAAAACAAACCGAATAGGTCAACCAATTCCTTGTTTTTATTATATGTGCACTTAATTTTGAATTAGTATTTCCTCTAGACTTTTTTTCCATTCTTTTTTTCATCATTTATCCCAACTAGGACGATAAGACTTTCATGAATTTTGCATATATGTACATATTCACAGGGCAAAAAGGCCCCGTACGTCGTCTTGTCACTCGTAATAAACGAGGCGCCAGAGTTTATTTAATGTCTCGCCTGACTTTATATGTGCAGAGAGAGCCTCGCAGTGATTCGAATAGGATTGCACCACTTGTGTGAGCAAGCGCTGGCTATTTATTATCGCTTTTATTAATTTTTTTTTCTTTTTCTATTAAACTTTACACAGAGTGGTTGACAATTTGACATCTAGAGGTCTTAATCACAATAACGATATCTTTGAAAGTGAAACTTTCACACCATCTCCAGTGAATCAGTGCAATGCAATAAATGAAGACAACTGAAGTTCTGTGCTACTTATGTCCTTGTAAATAACATAAAACAGAAAGTTGTTCCAAATGAAATCCCTTGAACCGAAAAAAGCTGAACAAATAAGTTTTGCCTATTGAGAAACGACATATAAACTATCAACACTCTTCCGTTTGATTCCTCACAGAACGGTTATCTGCTTCTAGGGAATTTCAACTTTATTTCCGCTCCATAAACTTACTACATGGATGTTTTCTCAGTGGAGGTCAGACATACTTTTGCAATGTTGAGTTAGTAGAGTGAGGAATTTTCTAAGGTATAGACATTGAACACACAAATATATATCTTTACTTATTCCGAAGCTGATGTACAAAACTACATACGTACACATACAGGCATATATATACGTACAATGTATTTATTTTCTTTTGGCTCTATATCATCGATTTGGTCACGTGTAGTATATTTAAGTGCAATTGGCAGGAATCGTGTCCTAGTAAGAGGATAGAGTACTTTGAGGAAAATGGATCGCACGTGTTACTTGCAAATTGTCTTAAGTTCACACGAGAGAAGCGGATGAGTGAAGAGATCGATGGATAGAATATTTTCGAATGGCTGAGAATATAATTATCGTGTAACAGAAAACGTCAATTTTATCATCGTTCAGTAGTAAATTTGCTAGAAAAGCTAAATATATAATCCCGAAAAGGGGATAGTTTATAGACTTTTTTTTTTATAACGAAATAATAATTTTTATTTTACAACATATATGGGTGGTAAGCTAGTCAGTCTCAGGGGCGCACCGAGAGGGGGGATGCACGGGACCGGTCCCCCTCCAGAATGTTAGTTTTCTGAACATAATTTTACAATTTATCTATAAAATGTGGTCTGTATATTATTCCAAAGTCCGATAAAATTATATAAAATCTTTTAATATACAATAGCAGTCCTTAAGTGCTCAGATGGGTGCAGGACGCGACTTTAGACCCCTAATTTTCCGACTCGTTAGGACTTAGGACTTGGAACACCTATGCCCCCCCCCCAAGCCAAATCCTGGGTGCGTTACTGGTCAGTCTTAATAATAACTGCAGAACAAGGAAACTAATACAGTAATATCACCGGAGTAGAATGTGTTTCTCTATAAGAACGTAACTTGATTTTTCAAAATTTTTGAAAATCTTGAAACCCCATTAGATTCTACAAACAGTTACAGAACGAGGAAGATAAACTGATGTTTTCGATTTATTTATTACAGGAACCTATTTAAGCTTTTTTACTTTCAAGTATCCATGCGAAGATAACATGAGTTAAAAATTAGAAAAAATATCACCAAAATAAAAGTCTTTAAATGAAAATTCTTTCTGATAATGTAAAACCCTCATTAGAAAAATTAGGGCAAAACTAAAGCAAAACACTTGTATGCAAATATTCCATAGATATATTTCTTTAAGTTTTAACAGATTTAAAACTACGTTATAAACTACTAATTATAAAATCCCGATGCGTTTCAACTTATTGGGGCATTATCAAAGGCTGGCTACTGACTGCAAACAGAGTTAGGTAACTTATAAAAATAGGCCTGGCTTAAGTAGCGGACTGAAAAATCTATTTGATCAATCACTAATACATTGCCATTAGTTAGAGCTCGTCTAACTAAAATTTCTTATTTATCAAGTATAGGACCATTGCTTAAATTATGTAATAGAGTAAGGTTATTGATGTTTGTACTATGATTTTCTATAGCAAGATGTTTTGAGAGACCCGATTTAGGCTTTATGTGTTTAGCTCCTGCGACATGCTCAGAAAATCTAGTTTTTATTTTACGTTTTGTTTTGCCAATATATTCCGCGGAGCAGTCGTCACACTTAATTTTGTATATACCTCTTTTTTCTAAATTTGAAACTTTATTTTTAATTTTGTTGTTAACCAAAATTCTCTTTAAATTATTATTGTTAACAAAGGCTGGCTTAATGTTGTATTTAAGTAGAACAATTTGAAGGCTATTAGTTGTACCCTTAATATATATGGGACTTTTCGCCATTGAAAATTATTGTTGCAATTGACAACCGGAAAAATTAAATTTAATGCAGCATTTCTATTTTTTTGGTATAAAAGTTTGTAGCAATGTCGATTATCATGTTTAACTCTTTTTTTAAATTTATTGGACTTAAGGGAACTTGGATAAGTCTGTTAAGCATACTATGGAAGGCTGCCATTTTTGTGGACCAAGGATGATTGGAGTTAAAAGGTATCATAGTATCAGAATATGTATCCTTTCTATATATATCAAAACTTAAGGAATTTAAGCTATTATTACCAATGTCTACTGAAAACTTTATACAGTCGTCAAGGCTATTTAAAATGTTATTAACAAAGTTGCTAAGCTGACGCTGCTAACCAGACAAAGACATGTTTTAATTAATCATTTTTTACTGTGTTAAATAAAATATCTTCCAAATGACACATAAAGAACTCAGCCAAAAACGGAGACAGAGCTGATCTCCCATAGCTAACCCTTTCGACTGTGAATAAAACACACTATTAAACAGAAAATAATTTTGGTCAACACAAACATTCAACAAGTTAATTAACTGAGACGACTTATCCGGGTTCGAAACCTTCGTTCTAATTAAGTTAAAAAGGATAGATTTCAGTTTGGTCAACGGTACTGAGGGAAAAAGATTGCAAACATCAAAGGAAACTAATTTAGAATTTCTTGATATCTTAAGATCTTTGATTTTATCAATTAATTCTATAGAATTTTTTTAAGAATATTTTGGCAAAAAGTCAATAACCTTAGGGATTATTGAACTTAATTCTTTAGCAAGCTTCTGTGCAGGAGCATTAAAAGAAGCTGAAACCGGTCTCATTGGGATGCCTTCTTTATGGAGTTTAGGGAGGCAATATAGAATTGGCGCTGATGGATTACACTGTTTTAATCTAAAATTATCAAAATTATCAAAAATCAAAGGGCTATTGTTAATAAGCTTATTCACAACAATCTTATATTTCAAGGTTGGGTCCGAATTCAATATAGTGACGTTGGTGCTATTCAGACAATTAATCATTTTCTCTAAATAAACAGATCTATCTAAAATTGCAATCACATTACCTTTGACCGCTTTGGAAACAATTAAATTATCATTGTCAAATTTTTTCCTTAAAGAATTAACGGATCTAATATGATCTATATTTATTCCTATATTATTTTTGAGTGGTTTGATGGCTTTAGCGCACTCCAATTTTCCATCGTATTCATCCGTTGGTAGCGCAGCATCTAATTGAACCGCTAGGCCGATGAGATGTTGTGTTCTATAACACAAATCTGGAGCAAAGTTCAATCCGCGACTGAGGAGATTGACCTCGTCTGGTATTGTATTAAAGTAGTAGACGAGAGGTTAACGACCCTAGGATGAAATTTCGAAGCCGAGTGGACCTGGATCTGAGTCATAGGCAAATTTATGTGTTGTACGGCTAGATGAAGTAACTTTGTTTTCTGCCGCTCATATTGCAGATATGCAAGGGATTTTGCTTTCTCCTGAGCTTCACTGACTATTTCATCGAAAACAACATGGTGGTATCTCTTCGATAGTTCACTGTAAAATACTTTTAGATGAGCACTGATGTTATCTCTTTCGGCAAATTATTGTTGGATTTCTGACTGTAGCCACACTATTTTAGCAACAAATAAAGCCTTTCTACTAGATTTAGAAAGAAAGCTTCACTTCAGGTTTCTATTTATGTAATTGGGGAAAGAATTACGTTTCTTGCACTGAGTATTGAACCAGATATGATTGTTAGTTTGTTTAAAGTTAATCAGTAGTCTTCGATATTTAAAAACAAGTAAATGATGTAAGCTGCCTTAGAAATGTCTAGATAATGGAGACAACTTGAAGGTTGTATCTTATTAATTTCCACATTAGCTTCTTTTCAAATCATAAAAGTTTGTAAAATTTGTATTATAATGGAAAAGACGTTATATATCCGATAATGTGTATTGAAATAAGTTAGCAAAAGTCATTCAATCAAAAACGTAATAACATTATATTTTGGTAAAATTATATAAAAAAAAAAAAATATAAATTGTTAGAGCCTTTCTTTAAAAAATTTAATTACTAGTATAAAAAAAATTCAGTTATGTTCCGATAGTATTATTATTTCCCAGGCAGGTGGACAAACGATTCCAAGCACGCAGGTCAAAGTGGCCCATTGGGTTAACCTGCTTTAAAAAAAAACAGACCTCCCACCGAATCTTTTCTGTCCTTTGAATGAAGTGCATCACATCCAGGTCAGGTAAGTTTGGTAAGTTTTTCACCTCATGCGTAGATAGGAGAGCAAACAAAATTAAGAGTATCCAGCCAATGATGGGAAAAGTACAAAAAGTGTTCGGTTGCCTCAAGCTCTTTCCAGGCAAAATGAACACTCATAGGGCTGTCAACAAGTCCCATGTTTGTTAGATGAGCTGTGAAGCAAGCTATGACCAGTGATGATACCAATCACATTTTCCATTGTTTTGTTCCCAGACTGAAGGAAAAGTTAGTGAACTTCATATTAAATCTATCACGAAACAGATTATTATACCTGGAAATACTCAGGTTTTCCCAGTGAAACTTTTGCTTCATGCGAATATCCGTTTTGATGAATTATGATTATTATTATTATTTCCAGGTGCCTAGGTTCTCACTATATAGAGATACCGTACACAGGTTATCCAAAGACGTTCTGCAGTCCCCATTAGCTAAGATATTATCCATAAACCACTTAAAGCTATATAGGTTGCTTGATTGTCTGAAAGTTTTGCGATGTCTCTTCTCTTGATTTTCATATCAAGGACTAACTTCGCTGCCATTGCTATGACGCAATCTCAGCATGAAAGACAGGAGCAAACCTTTCAAGTGAGTATTCCAACTCAATATCTGGCTCGAGAAAAAAAGCAACACCAGCACCGGCTCCTTCATTTATGAAAGCCGAAAGTACTTTTGTATACAAATTTTCTGGTTGGGAACTAATAATTTTTTATCTTTTTTCTGAATATATCCCCTCACTGGATGATCTTGGAAGGGTGAATTGACTTATATTATATGTTGCGGTTCTTTTTTCTTAATTTATAACAATAAAAAAAATCAGAGAACCTAGGTAATAGAAATAGAAATTCAAGATTCCTACAATGGAATCCTGAAGACTTTAAAGATGCTTTTACATTTAATCCTTATATATATATATAGAAAAGTATAGAAAAGGTAGGCACCATTTTAAAATATGCCTTTCCAGTCTGGACTTCTAACATTCAAATTTACAATTTTCTGGTTTAAGCTATCCAAAAATAAAATGAATTCATTTTATTTTTTTACAAAATATATACGTTGGCAAGGTCTCGTCCCAATTAGATGCATTTTAATATTGGTCTAGAAAGTAAGAGATTTGCTAAATAATGATATAGATGGCATAAAATTACTTTCGTTAATTAACATATTATGTGCACCTGTAAGCACAAAATTCACTAACGTCAACTGCTTTATATTCCATCACATAGAACAACTCACAGTCTTGGAGGGCTGTTCTCTAGATCAATAATTCAGTTTTAACTCCAAACAACAGGCAAAATCTAAAGAACAAACAAAAAGCTTAAAAGACAAAACCGTAGATTTTACTAATTAAATTATCAGATATATTTTTGTCCATTATTCCATTCCTGTTTGATACTATAGTGCAGGGGTCCGCAACCTTTCTACACCCAAGAGCACATCCGGTCGAGCGGCGGGCACCATTTATTTTTTGGACATAGTCCAATAATAACATTGATACTTATATATAATGCACAAAAAAAATTTAATTCCAAAAATATAAAAATTATTGTTTTTTTTGTTGTTTATGATTTTGCCAAAGCTCAGGGGATCCCCTATGATGCCGTAGCACAGCCTTGGCAGCAAAGGAGTAAGGGGTAGGGAATTGAAGATTATTGGGTTGAGACAAGTAGGTGACGGTACGCATTACGCTTGAATGTTTGTGGCTCATAGCTGGGGGGAGGGCAGAGGATGGCAAACTGTTCCACATTCGTACTATTCAGCTTATGAATGATTCACGGAATTTTACGGTACAGCCGAATTTAACTTCAAGGGTGTGAGGATGAGCTCGGATTACAGCTCGTGTGGTGCGCACAGGAGGAATTCTAAAATGGATCAGGCTAGACAGGCATCCAACATTACGTCGGTGCTCTAGGGAATCAATAGTTGCTATTGATATGTCATCGCTAATAAGCCGGAAGACCTTGTTTTGGACATTGTCTAACACGAACAATGCATTGTGTCCAGCCCCTACCCAAATCTTTGAGTTAAATATATTCTAATATACAGTGCAAAAAATATAAGGACTATTCCCTAAATTTAAGACACGTTTTTCCCGAAAAATAAATGTAATTTTCTCTGATAAAAAGGGGAAATCAGTTTATTTTCCCCAAATCAATGGAACGTTCAATAAATTATGTATTATACCACATTTTTTGTGGAAATATATTTTCTTTTATATAATTCACACATTGTTTTTGAAAACAAATCATATATTGTTTTTCAATATTTTGTTTAAGCGTCCTCAGTACACCAATATAACTTCCATACTACTTATTAGTAGTATGGACCATAAGAAATGAGCTATTCAACTCATTCTTATCTTTTTTAAAAGGGGTGGTCTTCTATCACCTTCACCTATGGTGGAGAGTGGTGCGGTGCTATCACCTATTCCAACAATTTACCTATATCTTAGGGAGTATTCCCTAAAATGTAGGGAAAAACATAAAAAAATATGAAAATTTTCACTGCATTTTAGGGGGGGGGGAACCAAAATTCCTTACATTTTAGGGATAAAAACCCAATATTAGTTTTCCAAGGTGGAACTTTCGCTAATCTTATCGACAAATGCCTAACCTGTGTGGCACAAATTGTTGCCACTCACTTTAGGGAATTACTTTTTTACTGTGTATGCCTGATATGAGACTTGTAGATTTCCGCAAAGTCTGATGGAGTAAAATAATTCTTGTTTATATTTTTGTGTTAAATAAATAATACTTATGTATAATAAATAATAGTATAAAAATTCTGGTAATAGGTCGAATTGTTGCAAATATGCAACGAATAATTATATTTAATAACAACTTTAAAATGCTAAAAACTACAAACAACAGGTTAGAATACGAAAAATATCAGTTAAGGTCCGGAATAAGTTTATTAAGATTTTAATGCTTTAACAATATTTAATTTAAATTTTAATGTATTTAATAGCTGAGCATTTCATTGATCATTGCTTCGTAATTAGGAGAATATGATGATATTCCTGCTCGTAAGCAATCATCAAGATGTTCATCTGTAAGTTAGAGATTTTCTTATCTTAATTTTCTACAAATTGGACAATTACACCAAAATTTTCACTCCAAATAAAATGGTCGAACGTGGTTGTACAGAGAATACCATGTATTCTTTGTACCGTGATCTGAACAATATCCTGAAAGCATTCCCAGCAGGAAATGTGGTCAACGACCACGAAGTCAACAACGATTTATTGTATTATATGTCAACAGTAGGTATAAAGAAAACGAGCATGTATAGATGAAATATTTTAAGCGTGTAAGTATTGCTGCCACATCAAGGTCTTTTCAACGATAAAATAGGGTTGAATTTGGAGAATGAAGTCATCATAATGTCAGGAAATAATTTGTATGACGGTTTTTTAAAAACAGTTTGCCTAATAATTTACCCACATGGGTAGTGAAATATAACATATTCAAGTAGAGCTGCTTCCGATGAGCTTCTAAAATAAAATCTCAATTAGACCTACCCATTTCTACGAAAACACTAGTAAAAATTTTTGAATTCATGACCTTTAAAAGAATAATGACTCCTGAGCATTTTTTTTATAGGGTAAAGTATTTTAAAACAGTGATGTGAACGGTTACTTTCCTTGAAGTGAAGTATGAAGGGATTTATGGTCTTCCTCTTTTTAAGAGTAGTAGACCGTTTTGTGACAAATTCTTGGCGCATATGCATTTTAAACACATAAATCCATTTATAATTATTTGCCATTGTGGTGTCATTTGTGAGCTTGCCAACACTGTGTCCTTTGCCGGCTGTCATTGTTGTGTCATGTATTACATATTCATTGTTTTTTAAACTATGGCATGTATATGACTTAGGTTTGATGACTTCAATGTTGAAAAACTGTGTCACTCCCGTAAAAATAGTCATAAGAGAAGTCAACAATACAAAATATCGTTGACTCCTCGATGACTCAACGAAACTTTTTCCTACTGGATTACTAGATGGAGTTATTACAGAGCCAAAGACAAACCAAACTACACCCAAAAGATGCTATTTAAACTGGCTTATATATGATTTTTTGTAAATTATAACGTTATAATTATTTTCGCTTATATTTCTCAGTTTAATTACTAAATATTAATTTTTTTCATAAAATTATTGTTGTAAACTTAAATAATTTTTTTTATCGTGGTTGCAGAGCGGTTGGCACACGTAAAACGGTCGGCGGGCGCCATGGTGCCCGCGGACATTGGGTTGGGGACCACCGCTATAGTGTATTAAAGAAAAAAAACTACCACAAATAAACTTGCCAGCTTTCAAATGACAAACAAAAATTATAATCTCCGCGCTTGTGGCAAACTTTTGCGTTGCGTTCAGCGCATTTCTCATTCGGTTAAGTTCCATATAAAAGCCATTTTTTGACTGATCTATGATAGCATTTGCGCACGGATCACCATCATTGGGCTTTCACCTTGCAAGAAAATTAACTATTCCCATAGATGGCACAAGAACTAGATGTCGCATGGCATACTAGAATAGAGTATACAGATTGTGAAATGGGTAGTGCATTCTGGAATGGACCATAACATGTTTTAGAGCGTGCTAAGTGCAAATATTTTAATAATAGCAGTTTTGTATACATTTCATCGACTTCCTGCTCACTTCAGATACGAAAAAATATGAATCACTCGAAGTATACATCATTTCAAATGTTGTGGTACATTCCGAAATGGACCACCCAGCCATATAAATTTTGTATACTTTTTTGATACTGGATGCGACATCTAGGTCTTGTGCCATCTATGCTATTGCACAATTCAGGGCCTAGCCTTCGCGAAAGTAAACACACAAAGTGTAATTAAATTGCAAGTTTTGCATGTTTAGTGTCATTTACATTAAATTTAGCTCCGCGAATTGAGATTCATAAAAACACAAATTAATTTCAAGCTTTACATGTTTTACTGATTTCTCAATATTCTCAATATCGTGCGAATTGAATATTGGGCAGAATTTATGATTGTGAAAGACGAGGTATGGAATACGTTTATTAAAAACAGCGCAGTGAGTAGTTGAAAAGTAACTGACGGATGGTGAATTTGTGCGTAAGTTTGGTGTGGGTGTGTTGACGAGAAGTTATTGAAGCGTCGGCCAAGAACAAATTATTGAAAGAACATGAAATAATGCAAATTTAAAAAATTGTTTGGTATAAGTTTTGATGTGTCTGTTAAGAATAGTTATATATACAACAAATATGTGAAAGGCAAAACAGTGTTAAATATTTGAAAAGTATAGAACATAATAATAAAATCAGCAAAAAAAGTGTTAACCGCTTGTTGTTTGTTGTAACCTACAATAATCCCTAACAACCTTAAGAGCTTCAAACAATCAAATGTCACAATGCTGAGTTTAGCAACATTGGTTGGCCTAAATGAATTTCATTTTATATGAGCCCCTCCCTCCTTCCGGGACAGGCTACAGTCAGAGAACAATAAGAGATAATAACAAATTTATACCGGTGTTTGAGTTCTTTAATTAAAACAAAAATTTATTAACCTTCAATTGTTTTTATATTTACAAAAACTTACTAACTAAGCAACTTAGTGTAATGAACTTAAGTTGCCTAGTAAGCGATATTGTCTCGAGTACCAACAATAATTATTGAAAACAATTGCTTATTTTACGCAGTTTGCCTAGTACTTAAGTGAGAGTTTAATAATTATTGGGAGCAATTTTGCTTATTTGTATTATGCTATAGGTTTTTGCTTTTGCCCGAATATCTATATACAGTTATTTAAAATATTGCATGTTCAGTTTTGAACAGGTTATTAGAAAGTTTTCTCTGAAAACTACTCAGCAATTTAGCAGTTATTTTGGATATAACTGAGAGATCTAGTTTCAAAAATAACAGAATCGGACAACTCCTAGATACGCGTGCCATATGAAAATATAGATTTTTCACATACCATATACTGGTTAAAAGGGTAGTCCGAATTGTTTAGTATACACTGAAGAGTTTTCGGAAATTTTATGAAATCAGTAGGTACTGAAGTTTTACCATCAGCCATGCCGGAAATAAATGCAAAACTTTAACGATCTTATGACCAAATTTTTAAAGGAGGGAAGCAGTTTTTTTTTACAATTACTTTCTCTCTGGATATAAATTGAGTTAATCTTAGATCAATTACAATTATCTACTTAATACATATTTTCACTTTTTAAATAATTTACACCTGATCTTTCTGTGATTCCATGAATCCAATTGTTCAATTATAGAAACTCAAAAAAGAATCAATATCCTTGTATTTCTGATTCGTTCCTCCCAAATTGGATATTCCTGAATAAAAAGAGAAAAACAATAATTCAATTACATATACATAATATGTATACTAGTCTATAGAATTATTACATGCGCATTTAAATGTTGTTCCATCTTAAAATTCTACCATCTATTACTCGAACGTGTCCAAGAGAGCGGCATATTGTGCCATATAGAACACCTAATAAACTTCAACCAATGTCATAAAATAGCTCCCCTTATAATTCCAGCTATTATGAGATTTTATTGCCGAAAGCTTACACAGTGAACATGTCACAGTTCATCGAACACCGGAGCTTACAAGAATTTCACTTTGTTAGAGTTATTCGAGCATCAAGTGCTATTCGAATTCAATTTGGCTTGGTCCTCATAAAGAAAAGAAGAAAAAAGTTTCCGCTCTGTTAAGTGTTTTGATTTATTTTATTGGGGCCATGCACCTACTCCATAGTCCCTTTAAGAACATAAGGGGAGTAATCTTTACAAGATACAGGAAGAACAGTGATAAAGAGATTTAATAATGGATGGATATTAATAATTCAGTTACAGGCGTATAAGAAAAAAGTATATTGTACTATTTCTAGTAAGTGTATTTAAGCAGACGAGAAATTTGTAGCAAATATATTATAAATTTTAATCACGATTTTACTTCTTTTTTTTTGTAAAGTATGTATTGAGTTATAATATTTTTTTATATTTGATATTTAACTGAATGAAATAAATATGCATTTTTTTACTTTTGTTAATTTTATTCTTAATTTGAAATTTTTTCAAGTTTTTAAAAAACGGTTTATTAGATAGAGGCTAAAAAAATTTAAATAGTGAGTGGCCAACTCATTATCACTCGCAAAATTGAGCATCAATGGTAGCGTTTTTAAGCACTATAAGTTGCTTGTTCCAAGAAAAATTTCATACTATTACATAAGTAGATGTTTGGGCTATTCACTGCAACAGTCTAAAGTTTTGAATCATTTCAGTTTTAGTATCCAAAATGATAATATTCTTCGGTATAGATAATTTTCAGCATTTTTTATTGTTAAAAATCTTAAAAATTTTACAGAGTAGAAAAAATAGTAAGTTCTTAAAATTAGTCAATTTAAATTATGCTCAGTTTGGTGGTATTTTTTCTTTCCTTTGGGAACTCTCTCTTTATACTGGTAAAAGTCTTTGTATAAACTATCATTTATATCTATAGGCACATTTTTCATTTTGACTGTATTATAGTGTTAAAAACTAACTTTTCCACCCAGCGCGATCAGTATGATTATCTCTGAACCCCTACCATTCTATCATCAAAGTGTATTTTTTTCTGCATTTTCAATGCGTTTTGCAAGTTCATTGAAATTATTTTCAATGAATTTCAGTCTACTATAGGCGAGATATTGTTCACCTTCAAGTTAAAAAGTAAAGCAGTCTTTGACAAATAATTGACAATGATTGACACAGCGGGTGAAACATTTAAGGAAAGTTTATCAATTTATGTTGCATTATATTTTTATGTTTGTGATCCATACCTGAACCAGAACTTAGTTATCCGGTTGGATTACTGTTTTTATCATTTCCCATAAATGTATCTGTTTAATGTTAGCTTTGAAACAGTTGTGTGCTCTGTTGCAGATCTTTTTAATAATATTTCTTGTTAATAACTTCAAAATGTGCCAAATTTGCTCCGATTTTGAAACCGAAAGTGTAATGAAATTGAGTCAATATTTTAACGTTTTGTTACCAAAAATGTTCCTCAAAATTACTTTACTCAATTTCCTCAAAATTATCACATAATTTGGTTTACTTTCACCCTTTCACTTAAACGAGTCAGTCATGTTAAAATTTCACGTAAAACCATTATTAGTTATACTATTAAAAAACCCTACAAGTATACTACGTCTTTCTACAGAAAAGTCAGCCGGTAGTTTTCGTTTCAAAAGCATATGAGACTAATTGTGAAAATATCGTAAATAAAAAATCATCAGTAAAAGAAAACACCAAAATATCAGGAAACATTTTTCCATTCATAATTGGGCCTGCCAAACAGATGTAGTTTTTTCTATGCCTAGTCCATCTTTAGGCCAAAATAGTATCATCCGTTTTTCAGTTATTAGGAGCTACATTTATAAAACATTTCCATTTTGCAAATAACTTACAACCAGGCCCGCACTGGGTCTTGTTACCGGCCTGGGCAAATGATGACAAGCCAGCACATTTGTGGCCTAAAAAATAACAAATTATTAGGCTAATCTCTTACTGAGCCGAGCACAATCAGAGCAATACAGTGTGTTCTATTCGCAAGTCATTTTTGTAGTCGGTATACTAGTAACTCACTGAACCGAGCAAAACTAAGTTAAAATGTTTACAAATTGAAGAGTGGTTTTCTCATTAATTTGTCCTACATATCAAACATAAGATTTTCCATACCAAATACAGAATCACTAATCAAATTGAATATTTTTCTAGCATTTGCAAGATTTAATAAAGAAGAGGAAGGAAGCAATAAATTTATATTAATACAGGAAATATGTTTGCACAAAATATGTTTAAGAGCGTTTGGTCCTTTCAACCTTAAGATTAAAGCTAAAACAGGGTTTATCTCAGAAAACCGTTGTCGAAAAATCAATAATTCTACACGTGAAGCAAAATCGTAACAAAAATGAGGCAAGTGAGTCGTTAAAGCTTAGAGAGCCGTTGAAACTTTTTTTTTATTTTGGGCGAAAAAATAATATTAACAACATTTGCATTTGACAAATATAAACTATTTCTGAGTTATGGCTGTTTATTCAAATAATTTTGTTGTTCTCCAATTGAATTTACCCGTTCACGACGTGGGAGGAATTTTTGACAATCAAACAAAATGTGCTGAATATATGAATATACCAGCAAACGTTAAAGAAACAAGAACAAGAAACGAGATGTTGACCCAAAAACAAAAGATTCGTATACTAATTTTTGAAAGGAGTGACCTTCTTTTATTCCAACTGTCGTGGACAAACGACATATTGGAACAAGCTTAGGAAGATTTCGGGTTTCTTTGCGGTGATCATTTTAGCAAAATGGACGCCGAGATTCTGAGAAGACCCTTTTTGGATTTGTTTCAATCAATTCACGACTATAAAGAACAATATTCCTATCTAAATGTTGAAATTGCGCTCTGAGCTCTTCTGATATTGCCAACGACGATAGCTTCATATGAAGGAAATTTCAGCAAATTCAAGTTAATAAAAACAAAAAAAAAACTACTAATTTACAATGGGTCAAAACCATTGTCGAATGTGTCTGTTTTGTCTGTCGAAAATGAAATGAAGCAATCTGAGTTTCCAAATTTCATAAACTAGTTCGCAGCGAAAAAGCTATAAAAATACCAACTTATCTAAAAAATCTTGCAAATATTCCTAACGAACTGATTCACATCAATATTTTTCAATGTTAAACGCAAAAAAAAAATATCAACTAATAATTTTTTGTACAATAAATATCAATTATTACTCTCTTGTACGAATGTTTTGCTATCATTATATGCAACTTTGTTCAGCCAGCTGATAGACCACGGCAGGATAGGTAAAGTTAAATTAGGATAATTTGATAATTTTATAGATCAGCGGCGTAAATTTATACATTTGTTTCAGGCACCAAACCGAGTCAGTACTGCTCTACGTGAAGGCACTGTGGAAAGTAGTGAGCGAGCTCCTAGCCACTTATCGGACGGTAAAAATGATTATAACCAATTTTATAGGATTTCACATTCTGAAGAACTTTTTAGCATACAATAAAAACGTCTACGGGTGATAGTTTTCACAGTATATACATAAAAAACCTAAATTTTTATATGAAAGTACCAGGATTGGGTTGCCCGATTTAATCCATTTTTGAAATTGTATTTACTATTTTTGTGATACCGCCGTGTACAAAACTTTCAGCTCTCTGCATTAACGCGTCCTCAGGCTGTGTCCAGATATAAAGTGAAAAACGAAATTTTTGTATGGCAGCCCCACGAAGGAGTTGCCGGATTTGTCTCATTTTCGAAGTTAATTTTACTTTTTGTTAAAGTCCGCGTATAAAATTTCAGCTCTCTAAGTATTTCCGTTCTAGAGTTATCGTGCGCATGGACGGACGGACCGACTGACATGCAAAAATAAAAATAATTTTTAATTTTATGTGTAGGTGTCCCATCCGTTTTGCTCTTGCAACATTACTTCTATGAGTTGCAAACGGAGTGACAAACTTAGTACACTCCAAGATTTCATATAGAGTATAAAAATGATATGATGCTAAAAAATATAGTATTATTTTTATGAAAAAGTTGATGCTTTTGTAGCCACAAGAGTGCCAAAATTACCAGATATAATGCTATCATGGCAACATTCGCAAGCTACCTTGGCTCTGCTCTCTGTGTTGTGGGACATTTCTGAGTATTTTTTATTCATAATACTCCTCCGAGTGCAGCTACAAAGCTACAATGCTCGACCAGAGTATGTAGCTACTTGTAGCTTCGGTACCTACTTAATAATTAAATATTGAAAAGTTTTTGACACATTTTAGTAAAATGGCAAAATCTTTATTCTAATAGGTATCAGTGTTGGTTTCTAATATTTATTGCAATATTTAAGACACATTTTGTAAATTTTGTTGATGTTAAGACTTATATGTTATCGTTTCAATTTTGTTGATACAGAGGAATTTTTAGAAAAAAATGTTTGAAATTTTTTAAATTATCATCTTTGTACCATTAATTATTTTAGTAACATTTTTCAATGTAAACGAAAACATTGTTTGTTCTCACCCAAAGGAATTTCTATCAGTTACAGTAATAATTTCGACACGAATAATCAAAAATATTTGAAAAATTTAGGAAATTCGAACAAATATTGAAACGCAATGATATAAACCATTTCCCAAAATAGACTCCGAAAATGAAAGGTATTAAATAGACTATGAAAATAAAAGCAATTCCTTATCATACTCAATTCCATATTATTAGGAAAATTAAAGAATTATTGTGTTAATATCATAACATTTTAGGCTCAATTGATTGGTATGATTTTGCATTCGGTAACGTGTACTATTAATTTCCCATTTTCATTATTAAACTGTTTACTAACCGGGGATACAATATTGATGCGGTCTGAAGAAAACGTAACGTGAAATATGGGGTTACCTGGGTTTCGAAGGATAAAAAACGCATATTTTCCAATTTTTTTGGTTTTTTGTAATAAATAAATTATTTTATTAAAAATTTTAAGCATATAAAAGAGCAATATTTAATGAATATTTTATAAAATTTTCATTCAAAAATTTCGAAGTTCAGCCGGTTGGACCTGAATTCCGGAGAACGCTCAAAGAAAAAGTGCTCTCGCGGTGGTCAAGATAACGCATGATAGCCTTATCATAAATAAGAAAAAAAAATCTGTTAGTAGATAAGTTTGCTCGTGACTGAACGAAGGATTTAAAAAAAATTGAAATTTGAATTTTTGGCGGAGTTGTATGCAAAACAGTACAATTTTTGGTACAACTTACACTACGTATAGTCTTGTAAAATTAGTTGTAATCGAAAAAAAATAAAAACCTTCTTTCATTCACTAGTCAATCATGTCTCGAAGGAGTGTGCAATATTGGAATCAGATCGGTGCTTTAGTTTTTGAGAAATCGTGTCCACAGAGTTCAAAAATAGTGTTTTTAGAAAAATAATAATAAAAAGAAAGAAAAAAATCTTTTTAACTTACAGAGAATCGTCAATTCCACGATGCAGTTGTAATGACCAGTGCATATTAAAATAATATATTTAAAATAGGTGACCCTTAGAAAGTGACAGAAGCGAGCGAGAGAGACAGGCAAACAGTACCTAAGGAGTTGCCTCAATATACTTGCGACGCTGATGAAGAATTTTGCTCCGATTGACTTGAAACTTTGGGAAAATATTCTAGACATATTGTACTATTAGATAAAAATATATATAAAAAAAATGCTTTTTTTTCAGACTTTGAAACCCATGTCAAGCTGTGCTACTTGGGAACCTTAGCAAAATTTCAAGAATTCAATTAATAAGACAGAAAAAAGCACTAAACAAAATTTAAAAACAAAACAATGTTAGAAATTAAAATATTGTAAAAAAATCAAAAAATGTATTAAACAACGCAACAAATTCTTGCATGTGGTCTAGGCTCGCTAAGCAAAAATTTAACTATATACTCGACCTCGTTCTCTAAATGCTTGAAAACTGTATTATACATGGTGCTGACACCTAGGTAGTCCATAGAGCAGGAGATGATATTACTCACCTAGCAGAAAAACAATTATATGGCAGGGGAGGGGTCCATATCCACAGTTTCGGAGTTACAGGGTGATTAATGAAAAAAACCTAGTTTTTCACAAATCACGCCGTATCTTAAAAAGTACAGGATATATGGTCACCCTAAAGCTGTATTACATGTAGAACTCCATGGCCTTTCAAAAGACTGCTCAACCAGCCCGGTGCTTTTCTCACCGCAGGAGTTATTGTGGTCTAAACTAAAAATTTCGGATTTTCTTACCTTTTTTTACATCTATTTTTTATTTTCACAAAGGACGTTAACAACAATTTTTTTATAAAACCTGTAATTATATAACTCCTTAGAGGAGGGGAGTACGGGGCTGATTGAGCAGCCGTTGGAAAAGCCATGAAGCTCTGTATACCATATAGCTTTTGAGAGTGATCGTATACCCTGTAATTGTTAAGAAAATGGATGTTTTGTGAAAAACTAGACTTTTTTCTTATTCACCCTCTAACTCTGAAACGGTGCATATGGACCCCCTCCCCTGCCAAAAGTGGAAACACCCTGCATATATTATATTTTGCATTGTTCGAACTCTGATATCGAAACCGAAATTCTCAAGAAATGCGTTAGTGCTTAATTTGTACATTTGGTACTAATACCGCCATCTCTTGAGAAAATATCAAGTTGGACCGAAATATCTATTAGATTTTATAAGTAATGCAGAATAGTCTAGTCTAGAGGAATTTGCTCAGAGTTTCTAACATTTACTATTCCACATAATATGCGCTAAACTGCATTTTGCAATAAGTCACTGTTTTGGAGCATAAGGTAAGACACAAAACTGCACTGATCCTTTTGAACGTCATTATTTCCATACTTTATGCAATATTCGGTGATTTCGTTTGCATAATAGTTGCCGTAATCATTTGATTTATTAAGCACTATACAGGGTCCTCGTGCAGAAATATGGGCCAATTTAACAGGCACTTTAATATTATTCTGTTGCTGGTACTTTCTGAAAGCTTCTTTCGTTTAAGAGCAGCAGGCGTGTTTACATAAGCCCACTAATGCAATAGAAGAGCGATAGGTTGGGATATTATACCATGTAAAGGAGGTAGACCGCTTTTCATATGATTTATGGATATTTCCACCCCGACCATCGGCACTATTACTTGAGATATAATGGCATAAGCATTTTCCGCAAGTTATTGGAATTGCACCCTTTACAAGCTGTTACACGGCAAATTATGCAGCGATACCGACGCCATAGTATCTTGTAGTAGTGAAATTTTAGTTGTCCTAATTTAGTACTGCTTTTATATGGATTTGTTAACATGCTGCCCTTATGTTCGTGAAGGTAATAAGGGTGCTATCAAATATTTTATAACTAGGTAATTCACATAATAAGCAAAACAACTACCTACGTAGGGGTTAAAAGAGCTGTATATATTTAAAATGTATAAATCTTTATAATATATTTCATATACAGGGTGTTACAGAAATGGTAGGCTGAATCTTACAACATTTAAATAAAGACAGAGAATTATCCTACAAAAGGGTTGGAAAGATTAGAAGAACTTAATTTATATTAACTTGGTAATGCCGACTAGATCGTCATCAGATTCGTTTTATTGCAGGTTTTTTAGGAAAGTTGCAATCATGAAATTAAACTAAAAGAAATTTTATTTTATGTAAATACGTGCAAAAAAAGTGAAAAAGGATAGGAAAACAATAATATCAAAATAATTGTTCAAAATATTCTCTCTTTACATTTTCGTGATCTCAATTTTTATATGTTCTTTAATGTTTCAGTGGCAGTTCTCAATTTTTTTTTATTTTAAACAATTGTGCCAAGCTCCCCTTCAAAATTATATCAGATTTGATTTGCTATATTTCCACTTCTCCGATTCAAAATAAGAAAATAACGTATAAATCCTAAAATGATTCGCTACTAAGTTATAAACCAACTTGGCGATTTAGCTCTTTATACTAACAATAAATTAAGTTTATTTAGTTTAAAGTGGTAACGATAAAAATTTAAACCTTAGAAAAGTTCAGACTCTGTTTGTATGTAACGTCTTCGGCTTAAAAAAAAAAATAAATAAAAAACAGAATAAAATAAAATTATAAGCTTTTAAAAACGGGCAACTTAAGCCAGTAATACAATAATAACGTTATTAAAGTTAAATAAATCACAATAAGTATTCAAAAAGACCTCTATGAGTGGATGGATATGAATACAAATCTGACTTCTTCAGATCGTGGACTCGAAATTTACTGGAGTTCACTGGCATCCGTCTACCACTCTCAGACTAAGTTCCGTTCCTCAATGTCAGTATAATAGAGTATAATAGAGAGTATAATAGTAATAGAGTATAATACACCATAGATTTAGAGGTCTCATATTTAGAAATTGAGGATATTTATATTGAGAGACCATAAAGGGCTAAAGGCCATGCTTACAATTATTATTCCTTCCTGAAAATCAGAGGTTATTCATTTGATCATCATTAAAAAGCTAATCTTAATGTGCCGACAATTAGCCAAATTTCGGATGATCACAATAATTTAAAATCATTTAGCTATGTAGCTGCAATATACCCAAGTAACAGTATTTCCAATTTTTGGTGACTGAAGGTGATGGGTAGTTTTATTAGGGGTATATAATGGTTACTCGGTTATATAAGAATTTCAGTGGTTATATAAGAGTTTTATAATATTACCAATTGGGGATGTAGTTATAATAGAGTTTTTTAGGTTACTAAAGGTTATCGTGGAAGTAAGTTACTAAAGGTTTTATAAGTTGGTGATGGAAATGTTTCAATCACCGGTCTATATAACTTAGAGTAACCATTACTAGAAGGTATATAAGAAAGTTTTATAATTGTTTTGATCACCACGTTATAAACTTATTGGTAATAAGTGTTTATTGCGGTATCCGTGGTTACCCTTATATAACTCGACAACTTTCAGTAATTTAGGTGACTTTAACAAAAAATTGGGGGCTTTCGGTAATACATATACCCACTATAAAATATCGTAAAATTTTTTGGTGGCCCTTTAGTAACTACGGTGATCGTTATAAAAACAAATTACTTTTAGTATCGAATGGAGCCATTATAAAACTGTTTTTATTTATATAACATAATAAAACCCAAGGGTATATAAGAACACTAACATCTGTTTTTGTGACTATAATTAAGATATATAACATTACCAAAGGTTACATATTATGACTAAAGAGTATATAAGGACCATTTTCGCAGCATGGTAGTGCCTTTAGTTTATATAATATTTCTAGAAGTTTTATAAGGGTCATTCAGTTTATATAAAACTACTTGAAGTTTTTTAATGGTAATTTGTTCATTTAAGTACAAACCGCCATTTTTTCATTGCAGATAAAAAAGAAAATGTCGGTTAAGCCAATTTTATAAATTGCCGATATATGGCTTCCGTTTTATTTTTATCTGAAGAAAATGAATCTTTTTAACTACATAACATTTCTAAAGTATGTTATGTAATTTTTCTGAATTAATGTCACATAAGTGAAAATCTTAAATTTTGTCATATTTAATTAAAATTAATAAATATTGCTCATTTTTGGGGCGGTCTGTATTTTTTGGAAGTATCTATGATGATATTCACAGTAAAATTTCAATAGCAGCTGAATTTCACCACATACATATATGCCGAAAAATTGTACTTCTAAAATGTAAAAATATTAAACCATTACATTATAAAAATACAATACAAAAAAAAATCGAAAGTCTATGTCAAGATAGGTTTCGTAAATATTTGCATATTATTGTTTTATAAAGGTAACGAAAATAAGTTCTTTAACATTTCAATCACTGAAAGTAATTAGTCTGAGAATTCCAAGCGTTGTGGAGACGTTACCATCACCATTATAAACAAAGTTTATAAAGGTAACCGAAACATTACCGCAACCACTGCTATGATCAAAATAAATTATTCGAGAGCACATTGGGTTATATAAGGGTTATATAAGAAGTTATATTAAGGTAACCAGAATATTTTGGGTACTCAATTTATAAAACTTTTAGTTATATAACGTTACCTAAATCAAGTCACGGTAACCTTTATATAATCCTCCATTTAAGCTCTATAAGGGGTTTATAGTGGTTACGAAGAGGTTTCGAGTACCAGTCTATATAACTCTAGTTATATAATTGGGTAATTGAAACCTTGCGGTTACTACTATATAAAAAAAAAAATTTCTTTGGTATTCTGTCCATAGATGGCATTGGACATGGCTTTAAAATTCATATTTATTTGTACCGCATATTTATTTGTACCGCATTCACTCGTTAAGAAAGAACCTTAGCCAAACTAATAACGTACAAACAAGACTGGGCAAGTAGAATAAAACCAGTAACGTCTCGCTCGAAAATGAAATTGACGATGCCTAGACATGATGTATGTATGATGCATTATTGGAGGCGACAATGGGTGCTTGAGCGGACTTCTAATAGTTTTTATGAGTATAGCAATCAATGGGAGTTGAAAGTTTTACTCTACGTGCAGCGCCGAGAACTAAAAAACTATAAATAATAGCCACTGGTTAGTATACATATTATAGGTTTCAAAAGATATTTATTTATATCTATTAACTGAACTCTATAAACTTCATTATATTACTGCCAAAAAACATAGATTCTACTTTAAAAAATACTTGAAAAAGTACTCAGTACTTTTTATAGACTTAGTACTTAGTTACAAGTACTTTTCATACATACAGTACTTGTACTTCCGCTGAAGTACTCAAGCCTTCGATACTTGTACTTGTACTTAAGTACTTTTTCTTTCGTACTTGCCCAGCTCTGTACACATTGATGAGAATTCTATATTTGAAAATATGTTATATCATTTTGTTAAAACAATTTAGTGGCAACTTCCTGGCTTGCTCTTTTTTCTGTGTTAAAGGCCTGTGCTTGTGCTTTTTCTTCAGAGGATAGGGATGAACAAGAATTCCTGTGAATGATACTCAAGTTTATACTTGAACTAATTATCAACCCTACTTAGAATTTAAAGTCTAATTTTCCTATTCTCCGGAGGTGTATACTTAGCTACATACGTTGACAATAACTAAATTGATTGCTTTAGAAATCATATTGTATGCACAAATAAATTAAAAAGTAGGTACACATAAGTAAATAGACTATTTAAAAAAAGTAATGTAAATTGAAAACCATTTCGATTTCCATAAATAGATCTTATTTTAATATACTTATTATGTACAATATTTATTTATTTATTGCATAATTTCGAACGAATATTTAAAATTCAGATATAATAATTGAATTATGCACAGCAGAAAAGCAAAAAAAAATAATAAAAAAATAAATAAAAAGTAATTTCTAATTAACAAATAATAAAAAAGAAAATAATGATAAATAAATAAAAATTATTCTAAAAATCATGGTATTCCAGCGAAAGTATAATAAAATAAATTAGAAAAAGGAAAAACTTAACAATTTATTAATAAATTAACGTAAAGGAGTGAAAATAGCATTATCCCTTATCGGGGAGCGTGAGCCTCTCAAGATTATCCAACGTTTTGAAATAAATTAACTTTTAAGAACACTAAACTAACTTATCAACATTTATGTAATCTTCAATTACAGAGTACATACTTAGTTGTTGACAGTATTATGACAAAAACAGATTTATTTTTTTAATTTTATTTCTTGAGAATTAAAAAAAAACTAATTATGTAATTTTTCTTTAAAAAAAAATAACAATAAAAAAAGTATGACTGAGAATTCGCACAAGATTTATTTTTGCGATTTTCTCTCACTGGAGAAGCACGTTTGTGTGTGAATAAATAGATGCTTGGATAAGTGTTAAGTTAAGTTAAGTTAAGTTAGGTAGAAATAACTAGCCTGCAGCTAGAGATGACTAGCCTGCTTCACTTAAACCTCCACTGGGTCTATTGTGCCCCTTGCCTCACATTTTGAACCGCTCTGGATCTATCCTGCTTCCTTTAGGATTCTAAGGATACATCTGAGCTCTTTTCTTTACTTCGCATCTCCCCCAGATTTGATGAGAAATAGCTACCTAATAGCAAGGGCGGATCCAGACATTTGCTCTAGGGGGGGGGGGGGGGCGCTCTCCCCCATCGCCCCTATAACCGCACTTGCCATCAGTTGTGGACCGCTCTGTATAGCTTTCTCTTTTCGTTTCAGCAAGAAAATTTCATTAGCATTCAGATATCGCCGGAGTTCTATTATTTATCAAATATAAGTTTTTGATCCCGAAAGCATAGTAAAATTTAGTCTCACATAAAATTGACATTATACACTTCTTGCTTGTCTTACTGATAGTGTTTTTCTAATAAAGGTCGCTTGCATTTCGTTCAAACACCATAGTTTCCTGGGCTGGACTGAAATTTCTTGCAAATTAAATGGTTAAAGAAATTTTCGAGGAATGCTAATTAGGTAGGGTCAATATATGTACTGCAAACTGCAAACTGAATCTGAGATTAATTACCCCGGCAATGATAATTTTCGCAACATACTACTTTTCATCAAAATACCCGGCTTTTGTGAGCTTTCGATCACAACAAAGTGCACAAATTTTGCTTGTACTGAACATTCCTAGTGGTATAATTTTAACTTTTTTGAAAATAATTTATGACTGAAAAAGAAAAAAATAATAAATATAACAAATAACTTTTTAAAAAACTATATAGAGTTCTCCATTTAATTAAATATTAAAATTATGTTACATTTGTGTATAAATTTTAAAATTTTCATGGTACACAAAGAGTGCAAAGTAATTTAATTAAGTATTTTGATAAACATTAGGAGTTCTAAATTTCATTGTTATTCACTGCAGTGTTAAAACTAAAACTGTATTTTCCATTTCATTTGATTAGAGTATGAATTTTGATTTATTAGAGCTCTAGGGCGCGATCGCCCCGATCGCCCCGCGCTGTATATGGGCTTGCCTAATAGAGCGAGGCAGTTGCGAAGATCGTGTTGTCGAATTCGATTTCCTCCGAATACTTACAGATCCTGCAGAAATTGTTCACCGCTAGTCCGAGTCAAGAGCCTGATACAGCTAGGGGGCACGGAAGGTGAGCGTAGTCATGCAATTACACGAGATCAAAAGAACGGATGGCCAGTGCTGCCAAGGCTCGTGTAAATGCCTACTCTTTTCTTTCTACTGACTAAGACTAGTTAGCAGGGATTTATACAAGTCTGGTCAATATTGACCGTCAGTTCTACTAATTCGTTTAATCGCGGGGTTACACCATATTTGTTCAAGACAGGGCGACACACATCGGCACCTCCGCCACTCTCCTCACATCCCCTAATCCTTTCCCTATCTCCTTCCTGCCATCCTGTGCTTTGCATCATAGGGTATCTCCTGAGCTTGGCTTATAAATAAAAAAAAAAAAAAAAAAAAAAAAAAAAAAAAAAAAAAAAAAATTATTTGGATTCTCCTCAGGTATATAGCAAAAGCTAAAAAATTTTTTTATTTGTTATTTCATCACACAACCTATATTATTTTTGGTGACAAGTTTCAAGGCTTGGTTTTGACTCATCAACAGGTCCCAAATAGCCAATTTGAGTGACTTGAAAAAATAGTACAAAGAAAAAGAAATGAAAAAAACCAAAAAAATTGAGAAAATAGAAATTTTTTTTTAAAAAAACCAGATTTATTCGAAACGAATCGAACTTGTGTACGCCCGCAGTGTGCTGAAAAAAGGAAAAAGAGAAACGAAGAAGAAGAAGCGTTTCATGTTAGCAGAAACCCTTACAGTCTTGGGTATAGCTTGGTTTTCTGCCTGTTGTACACGTTTGAAACAGATCAAATTGATCTCATCTCATATAAACTCAGAATAAATTCTGGGTGTGAATTATAAGTATGAGGCAAAAACTCCTGTATTATACCAAGGAGGAAAAAATAAAAATAGAGATTACTCTTTAGGATTTTTTACCTTTTTTCTTTTTTCAGCCCTCTGCGAGTCTACACAGGTTCGATTCGTTTCAAATGAATCTGGGTTTTTAAATTTTTTTAATAAACATATTTTGGTTTTTTCAT
>CAWVNZ010000736.1:0-10000 GCA_963930735.1 Dioctria linearis
AATTAATTTTTTACTGTCGAAAATTTTAATTACGCCAGGGATTGCCTTTTCTATATTAAATTTTTCAAAAAATAATTTTTTACTGTCGCAAATTTTAAATACGCCAGGGATTGCCTTTTCTATAGTAAATTTTTCACAAATTAATTTTCTACTGTCGCAAATTTTAAATACGCCAGGGATTGCCTTTTCTATAGTAAATTTTGCAAAAAAATAATTTTTTACGGTCGCAAGTTTTAATTGCGCCAGGGATTGACTTTTCTACAGTAAATTTTTCAAAAAATAATTTTCTACTGTCGCAAATTTTAATTGCGCCAGGGATTGCCTTTTCTACAGCAAATTTTTCAAAATTTAATTTTATACTGTCGCAAATTTTAAATACGCCAGGGATTGCCTTTTCTACAGTAAATTTTGCAAAAAATAATTTTTTACTGTCGCAAATTTTAATTGCGCCAGGGATTGCCTTTCTATAGTAAATTATTCAAAAAATAATTTTTTACTGTCGCAAATTTTAATTGCGCCAGGGATTGCCTTTTCTATAGTAAATTATTCAAAAAATAATTTTTTACTGTCGCAAATTTTATATACGCCAGGGATTGCCTTTTCTACAGTAAATTTTGCAAAAAATAATTTTTTACTGTCGCAAATTTTAATTGCGCCAGGGATTGCCTTTTCTATAGTAAATTATTCAAAAAATAATTTTTTACTGTCGCAAATTTTAATTGCGCCAGGGATTGCCTTTTCTATAGTAAATTTTTCAAAAAATAATTTTCTACTGTCGCAAATTTTAATTGCGCCAGGGATTGCCTTTTCTACAGTAAATTTTTCAAAATTTAATTTTATATTGTCGCAAATTTTAAATACGCCAGGGATTGCCTTTTCTACAGTAAATTTTGCAAAAAATAATTTTTTACTGTCGCAAATTTTAATTGCGCCAGGGATTGCCTTTTCTATAGTAAATTATTCAAAAAATAATTTTTTACTGTCGCAAATTTTAATTGCGCCAGGGATTGCCTTTTCTATAGTAAATTATTCAAAAAATAATTGTTTACTGTCGCAAATTTTAATTGCGCCAGGAATTGTCTTTTCTACAGTAAATTTTTCAAAAATTAATTTTTTACTGCCGCAAATTTTAATTGCGCCAGAGATTGCCTTTTCTATAGTAAATTTTTAAAAATTAATTTTTTACTATCGCAAATTTTAATTACGCCAGGGATTGCCTTTTCTATAGTAAAGTTTTCAAAAAATAATTTTATACTGTCGCAAATTTTAAATGCGCCAGGGATTGCCTTTTCTATAGTAAATTATTCAAAAAATAATTTTTTACTGTCGCAAATTTTAAATACGCCAGGGATTGCCTTTTCTATAGTAAATTTTTCAAAAAATTATTTTCTACTGTCGCACATTTTAATTGCGCCAGGAATTGCCTTTTCTACAGTAAATTTTTCAAAAAATAATTTTTTACTGTCGCAAATTTTAATTACGCCAGGGATTGACATTTCTATAGTAAATTATTCAAAAAATAATTTTTTACTGTCGCAATTTTTAATTGCGCCAGTGATTGCCTTTTCTATAGTAAATTTTTCAAAATTTAATTTTATACTGTCGCAAATTTTAATTGCGCCAGGGATTGCCTTTTCTACAGTAAATTTTTCAAAAATTAATTTTTTACTGCCGCAAATTTTAATTGCGCCAGGGATTGCCTTTTCTATAGTAAATTTTTCAAAAAATTATTTTCTACTGTCGCACATTTTAATTGCGCCAGGGATTGCCTTTTCTACAGTAAATTTTTCAAAAAATAATTTTTTACTGTCGCAAATTTTAATTACGCCAGGGATTGACATTTCTATAGTAAATTATTCAAAAAATAATTTTTTACTGTCGCAATTTTTAATTGCGCCAGGGATTGCCTTTTCTATAGTAAATTTTTCAAAATTTAATTTTATACTGTCGCAAATTTTAATTGCGCCAGGGATTGCCTTTTCTACATTAAATTTTTCAAAAATAATTTTTTAATGTCGCAAATTTTAATTGCGCCAGGGATTGCCTTTTCTATAGTAAATTTTTCAAAAAATAATTTTTTACAGTCGCAAATTTTAATTGCACAAGGGATTGCCTTTTCTATAGTAAATTTTGCAAAAAATATTTTTTTACTGTCGCAAATTTTAATTGCGCCAGGGATTGCCTTTTCTATAGTAAATTTTTCAAAAATTAATTTTTTACTGTCGCAAGTTTTAATTGCGCCAGGGATTGACTTTTCTACAGTAAATTTTTCAAAAAATAATTTTCTACTGTCGCAAATTTTAATTGCGCCAGGGATTGCCTTTTCTACAGTAAATTTTTCAAAATTTAATTTTATACTGTCGCAAATTTTAAATACGCCAGGGATTGCCTTTTCTACAGTAAATTTTGCAAAAAATAATTTTTTACTGTCGCAAATTTTAATTGCGCCAGGGATTGCCTTTTCTATAGTAAATTATTCAAAAAATAATTTTTTACTGTCGCAAATTTTAATTGCGCCAGGGATTGCCTTTTCTATAGTAAATTATTCAAAAAATAATTTTTTACTGTCGCAAATTTTAAATACGCCAGGGATTGCCTTTTCTACAGTAAATTTTGCAAAAAATAATTTTTTACTGTCGCAAATTTTAATTGCGCCATGGATTGCCTTTTCTATAGTAAATTATTCAAAAAATAATTTTTTACTGTCGCAAATTTTAATTGCGCCAGGGATTGACTTTTCTACAGTAAATTTTTCAAAAAATAATTTTCTACTGTCGCAAGTTTTAATTGCGCCAGGGATTGACTTTTCTACAGTAAATTTTTCAAAAAATAATTTTCTACTGTCGCAAATTTTAAATACGCCAGGGATTGCCTTTTCTATAGTAAATTTTGCAAAAAATAATTTTTTACTGTCGCAAATTTTAATTGCGCCAGGGATTGCCTTTTCTATAGTAAATTATTCAAAAAATAATTTTTTACTCTCGCAAATTTTAATTGCGCCAGGGATTGCCTTTTCTATAGTAAATTATTTAAAAAATAATTGTTTACTGTCGCAAATTTTAATTGCGCCAGGGATTGCCTTTTCTATAGTAAATTATTCAAAAAATAATTTTTTACTGTCGCAAATTTTAATTACGCCAGGGATTGCCTTTCTTATAGTAAATTTTTCAAAAATTAATTTTTTACTGTCGCAAATTGTAATTGCGCCAGGGATTAACTTTTCTATAGTAAATTTTTCAAAAAATAATTTTTTACTGTCGCAAATTTTAAATCTGCCAGGGACTGCCTTTTCTATAGTAAATTATTCAAAAAATAATTTTATACTGCCGCAAATTTTAAATACGCCAGGGATTGCCGTTTCTACAGTAAATTTTTCACAAATTAATTTTTTACTGTCGCAAATTTTAATTACGACAGGGATTGCCTTTTCTATAGTAAATTTTTCAAAAATTAATTTTTTACTGTCGCAAATTTTAAATACGCCAGGGATTGCCTTTTCTACAGTAAATTTTTCAAAAATTAATTTTTTACTGTCGCAAAATTTAATTGCGCCTGGGATTGCCTTTTCTATAGTAACTTTTTAAAAATTAATTTTTTACTGTCTCAAATTTTAAATACGCCAGGGATTGCCTTTTCTATAGTAAATTTTTCAAAAAATAATTTTTTACTGTCGCAAATTTTAATTGCGCCAGGGATTGCCTTTTCTATAGAAAATTTTGCAAAAAATAATTTTTTACTGTCGCAAATTTTAATTTCACCAGGGATTGCCTATTCTATAGTAAATTTTTCAAAAAATAATTTTTTACTGTCGCAAATTTTAATTGCGCAAGGGATTGCCTTTTCTATAGTAAATTTTGCAAAAAATAATTTTTTACTGTCGCAAATTTTAATTGCGCCAGGAATTGCCTTTTCTATAGTAAATTATTCAAAAAATATTTTTTTACTGTCGCAAATTTTAAAAACGCCAGGGATTGCCATTTTATAGTAAATTTTTCAAAAATTAATTTTTTACTGTCGTAAATTTTAAATACGCCATGGATTGCCTTTTCTACAGTAAATTTTTCAAAAATTAATTTTTTAATGTCGCAAATTTTAATTGCGCCTGGGATTGCCTTTTCTATAGTAAATTTTTAAAAATTAATTTTTTACTGTCGCAAATTTTAAATACGCCAGGGATTGCCTTTTCTATAGTAAATTTTTCAAAAAATAATTTTTTACTGTCGCAAATTTTAATTGCGCCAGAGATTGCCTTTTCTATAGTAAATTATTCAAAAAATAATTTTTTACTGTCGCAAAATTTAAATACGCCAGGGATTGCCTTTTCTATAGTAAATTTTTCAAAAAATTATTTTCTACTGTCGCAAATTTTAAATGCGAAAGGGATTGCCTTTTCTACAGTAAATTTTGCAAAAAATAATTTTTTACTGTCGCAAATTTTAATTACGCCAGGGATTGCCTTTTCTATAGTAAATTATTCAAAAAATAATTTTTTACTGTCGCAAATTTTAATTGCGCCAGGGATTGCCTTTTCTATAGTAAATTTTTCAAAATTTAATTTTATACTGTCGCAAATTTTAATTGCGCCAGGGATTGTCTTTTCTATAGTAAATTATTCAAAAAATAATTTTATACTGTCGCAAATTTTAAATACGCCAGGGATTGCCGTTTCTACAGTAAATTTTTCACAAATTAATTTTTTACTGTCGCAAATTTTAATTACGACAGGGATTGCCTTTTCTATAGTAAATTTTTCAAAAATTAATTTTTTACTGTCGCAAATTTTAAATACGCCAGGGATTGCCTTTTCTACAGTAAATTTTTCAAAAATTAATTTTTTACTGTCGCAAATTTTAATTGCGCCTGGGATTGCCTTTTCTATAGTAACTTTTTAAAAATTAATTTTTTACTGTCTCAAATTTTAAATACGCCAGGGATTGCCTTTTCTATAGTAAATTTTTCAAAAAATAATTTTTTACTGTCGCAAATTTTAATTGCGCCAGGGATTGCCTTTTCTATAGTAAATTTTGCAAAAAATAATTTTTTACTGTCGCAAATTTTAATTTCACCAGGGATTGCCTATTCTATAGTAAATTTTTCAAAAAATAATTTTTTACTGTCGCAAATTTTAATTGCGCAAGGGATTGCCTATTCTATAGTAAATTTTGCAAAAAATAATTTTTTACTGTCGCAAATTTTAATTGCGCCAGGCATTGCCTTTTCTATAGTAAATTATTCAAAAAATATTTTTTTACTGGCGCAAATTTTAAATACGCCAGGGATTGCCATTTTATAGTAAATTTTTCAAAAATTAATTTTTTACTGTCGTAAATTTTAAATACGCCATGGATTGCCTTTTCTACAGTAAATTTTTCAAAAATTAATTTTTTAATGTCGCAAATTTTAATTGCGCCTGGGATTGCCTTTTCTATAGTAAATTTTTAAAAATTAATTTTTTACTGTCGCAAATTTTAAATACGCCAGGGATTGCCTTTTCTATAGTAAATTTTTCAAAAAATAATTTTTTACTGTCGCAAATTTTAATTGCGCCAGAGATTGCCTTTTCTATAGTAAATTATTCAAAAAATAATTTTTTACTGTCGCAAATTTTAAATACGCCAGGGATTGCCTTTTCTATAGTAAATTTTTCAAAAAATTATTTTCTACTGTCGCAAATTTTAAATGCGAAAGGGATTGCCCTTTCTACAGTAAATTTTGCAAAAAATAATTTTTTACTGTCGCAAATTTTAATTACGCCAGGGATTGCCTTTTCTATAGTAAATTATTCAAAAAATAATTTTTTACTGTCGCAAATTTTAATTGCGCCAGGGATTGCCTTTTCTATAGAAAATTTTTCAAAATTTAATTTTATACTGTCGGAAATTTTAATTGCGCCAGGGATTGTCTTTTCTACAGTAAATTTTTCAAAAATTAATTTTTTACTGCCGCAAATTTTAATTGCGCCAGAGATTGCCTTTTCTATAGTAAATTTTTAAAAATTAATTTTTTACTGTCGCAAGTTTTAATTACGCCAGGGATTGCCTTTTCTATAGTAAATTTTTCAAAAAATAATTTTTTAATGTCGCAAATTTTAATTGCGCCAGGGATTGCCTTTTCTATAGTAAATTATTCAAAAAATAATTTTTTACTGTCGCAAATTTTAATTGCGCCAGGGATTGCCTTTTCTATAGTAAATTTTTCAAAATTTAATTTTTTACTGTCTCAAATTTTAAATACGCCAGGGAATGCCTTTTCTATAGTAAATTTTTCAAAAAATAATTTTTTACTGTCGCAAATTTTAATTGCGCCAGGGATTGCCTTTTCTATAGTAAATTTTGCAAAAAATAATTTTTTACTGTCGCAAATTTTAATTTCACCAGGGATTGCCTATTCTATAGTAAATTTTTCAAAAAATAATTTTTTACTGTCGCAAATTTTAATTGCGCAAGGGATTGCCTTTTCTATAGTAAATTTTGCAAAAAATAATTTTTTACTGTCGCAAATTTTAATTGCGCCAGGCATTGCCTTTTCTATAGTAAATTATTCAAAAAATATTTTTTTACTGGCGCAAATTTTAAATACGCCAGGGATTGCCATTTTATAGTAAATTTTTCAAAAATTAATTTTTTACTGTCGTAAATTTTAAATACGCCATGGATTGCCTTTTCTACAGTAAATTTTTCAAAAATTAATTTTTTAATGTCGCAAATTTTAATTGCGCCTGGGATTGCCTTTTCTATAGTAAATTTTTAAAAATTAATTTTTTACTGTCGCAAATTTTAAATACGCCAGGGATTGCCTTTTCTATAGTAAATTTTTCAAAAAATAATTTTTTACTGTCGCAAATTTTAATTGCGCCAGAGATTGCCTTTTCTATAGTAAATTATTCAAAAAATAATTTTTTACTGTCGCAAATTTTAAATACGCCAGAGATTGCCTTTTCTATAGTAAATTTTTCAAAAAATTATTTTCTACTGTCGCAAATTTTAAATGCGAAAGGGATTGCCTTTTCTACAGTAAATTTTGCAAAAAATAATTTTTTACTGTCGCAAATTTTAATTACGCCAGGGATTGCCTTTTCTATAGTAAATTATTCAAAAAATAATTTTTTACTGTCGCAAATTTTAATTGCGCCAGGGATTGCCTTTTCTATAGTAAATTTTTCAAAATTTAATTTTATACTGTCGCAAATTTTAATTGCGCCAGGGATTGTCTTTTCTACAGTAAATTTTTCAAAAATTAATTTTTTACTGCCGCAAATTTTAATTGCGCCAGAGATTGCCTTTTCTATAGTAAATTTTTAAAAATTAATTTTTTACTGTCGCAAATTTTAATTACGCCAGGGATTGCCTTTTCTATAGTAAATTTTTCAAAAAATAATTTTTTAATGTCGCAAATTTTAATTGCGCCAGGGATTGCCTTTTCTATAGTAAATTATTCAAAAAATAATTTTTTACTGTCGCAAATTTTAAATACGCCAGGGATTGCCTTTTCTATAGTAAATTTTTCAAAAAATTATTTTCTACTGTAGCACATTTTAATTGCGCCAGGGATTGCTTTTTCTACAGTAAATTTTTCAAAAAATAATTTTTTACTGTCGCAAATTTTAATTACGCCAGGGATTGACATTTCTATAGTAAATTATTCAAAAAATAATTTTTTACTGTCGCAATTTTTAATTGCGCCAGGGATTGCCTTTTCTATAGTAAATTTTTCAAAATTCAATTTTATACTGCCGCAAATTTTAATTGCGCCAGGGATTGCCTTTTCTACAGTAAATTTTTCAAAAAATAATTTTTTACTGTCGCAAATTTTAATTGCGCCAGGGATTGCCTTTTCTATAGTAAATTTTTCAAAAAATAATTTTTTACTGTCGCAAATTTTAATTGTGCAAGGGATTGCCTTTTCTATAGTAAATTTTGCAAAAAATAATTTTTTACTGTCGCAAATTTTAATTGCGCCAGGGATTGACTTTTCTACAGTAAATTTTTCAAAAAATAATTTTTTACTCTCGCAATTTTAATTGCGCCAGGGATTGCCTTTTCTATAGTAAATTTTTCAAAAAATAATTTTCTACTGTCGCAAATTTTAATTGCGCCAGGGGTTGCCTTTTCTACAGTAAATTTTTCAAAATTTAATTTTATACTGTCGCAAATTTTAAATACGCCAGGGATTGCCTTTTCTACAGTAAATTTTGCAAAAAATAATTTTTTACTGTCGCAAATTTTAATTGCGCCAGGGATTGCCTTTTCTATAGTAAATTTTGCAAAAATAATTTTTTACTGTCGCAAATTTTAATTGCGCCAGGGATTGCCTTTTCTATAGTAAATTATTCAAAAAATAATTTTTTATTGTCGCAAATTTTAATTGCGCCAGGGATTGCCTTTTCTATAGTAAATTATTCAAAAAATAATTTTTTACTGTCGCAAATTTTAATTACGCCAGGGATTGCCTTTTCTATAGTAAATTTTTCAAAATTTAATTTTTTACTGTCGCAAATTGTAATTGCGCCAGGGATTACCTTTTCTATAGTAAATTTTTCAAAAAATAATTTTTTACTGTCGCAAATTTTAAATCTGCCAGGGATTGCCTTTTCTATAGTAAATTATTCAAAAAATAATTTTATACTGTCGCAAATTTTATATACGCCAGGGATTGCCTTTTCTACAGTAAATTTTTCACAAATTAATTTTTTACTGTCGCAAATTTTAATTACGACAGGGATTGCCTTTTCTATAGTAAATTATTCAAAAAATAATTTTTTACTGTCGCAAATTTTAATTGCGCCAGGGATTGCCTTTTCTATAGTAAATTATTCAAAAACTAATTTTTTACTGTCGCAAATTTTAATTGCGCAAGGGATTGCCTTTTCTACAGTGAATTTTGCAAAAAATAATTTTTTACTGTCGCAAATTTTAATTACGCCAGGGATTGCCTTTTCTATAGTAAATTTTTCAAAAATTAATTTTTTACTGTCGCAAATTGTAATTGCGCCAGGGATTACCTTTTCTATAGTAAATTTTTCAAAAAATAATTTTTTACTGTCGCAAATTTTAAATCTGCCAGGGATTGCCTTTTCTATAGTAAATTATTCAAAAAATAATTTTATACTGTCGCAAATTTTAAATACGCCAGGGATTGCCTTTTCTATAGTAAATTTTTCAAAAATTGATTTTTTACTGTCGCAAATTGTAATTGCGCCAGGGATTACCTTTTCTATAGTAAATTTTTCAAAAAATAATTTTTTACTGTCGCAAATTTTAAATCTGCCAGGGATTGCCTTTTCTATAGTAAATTATTCAAAAAATAATTTTATACTGTCGCAAATTTTAAATACGCCAGGGATTGCTTTTCTACAGTAAATTTTTCACAAATTAATTTTTTACTGTCGCAAATTTTAATTACGACAGGGATTGCCTTTTCTATAGTAAATTATTCAAAAAATAATTTTTTACTGTCGCAAATTTTAATTGCGCCAGGGATTGCCTTTTCTATAGTAAATTATTCAAAGAATAATTTTTTACTGTCGCAAATTTTAATCGTGCCAGGGATTGCCTTTTGTATAGTAAATTATTCAAAAAATAATTTTTTACTGTCGCAAATTTTAATTGCGCCAGAGATTGCCTTTTCTATAGTAAATTATTCAAAAAATAAATTTTTACTGTCGCAAATTTAATTGCGCCAGGGATTGCCTCTTCTGTAGTAAATTATTCAAAAATAATTTTATACTGTCGCAAATTTTAAATACGCCAGGGATTGCCTTTTCTACAGTAAATTTTGCAAAAAATAATTTTTTACTGTCCCAAGTTTTAATTGCGCCAGGGATTGCCTTTTCTATAGTAAATTTTTCAAAAATTAATTTCTTACTGTCGCAAATTTTAATTGCGACAGGGATTGCCTTTTCTATAGTAAATTTTGCAAAAAATAATTTTTTACTGTCGCAAATTTTAAATTCGCCAGGGATTGCCTTTTTTATAATAAATTTTGAAAAAAAATAATTTTT
>CAWVNZ010000737.1:0-44618 GCA_963930735.1 Dioctria linearis
TGACTCAAATTATAATTACACCAGGGATTGCCTTTTCTATAGTAAATTATTCAAAAAATAATTTTTTACTGTCTCAAATTTTAATTACGCCAGGGATTGCTTTTCTATAGTAAATTTTGCAAAAAATTCATTTTATACTGTCTCAAATTTTAATTACGCCAGGGATTGCCTTTTCTATAGTAAATTATTCAAAAAATAATTTTATATTGTCTCAAATTTTAATTACGCCAGGGATTGCCTTTTCTATAGTAAATTATTCAAAAAATAATTTTATACTGTCGCAAATTTTAATTACGCCAGGGATTGCCTTTTCTATAATAAATTATTCAAAAAATAATTTTTTACTGTCGCAAATTTTAATTACGCCAGGGATTGCCTTTTCTATAGTAAATTATTCAAAAAATAATTTTTTACTGTCGCAAATTATAATTACGCCAGGGGTTGCCTCTTCTATAGTAAATTATTCAAAAAATAATTTTTTACTGTCGCAAATTATAATTACGCCAGGGATTGCCTTTTCTATAGTAAATTATTCAAAAATTCATTTTTTACTGTCGCAAATTATAATTACGCCAGGGATTGCGTTTTCTATAGTAAATTATTCAAAAAAATTTTTTTACTGTCGCAAATTTTAATTACGCCAGGGATTGCCTTTTCTATAGTAAATTTTGCAAAAACTAATTTTATACTGTCTCAAATTTTAATTACGCCAGGGATTGCCTTTTATATAGTAAATTATTCAAAAATTCATTTTTTACTGTCTTAAATTTTAATTACGCCAGGGATTGCCTTTTCTATAGTAAATTATTCAAAAAATAATTTTATACTGTCGCAAATTATAATTACGCCAGGGATTGCCTTTTCTATAGTAAATTATTCAAACATTCATTTTTTACTGTCTCAAATTTTAATTACGCCAGGGATTGCCTTTTCTATAGTAAATTATTCAAAAATTCATTTTTTACTGTCTCAAATTTTAATTACGCCAGGGATTGCCTTTTCTATAGTAAATTATTCAAAAATTAATTTTATACTGTCGCAAATTATAATTACGCCAGGGACTGCCTTTTCTATAGTAAATTATTCAAAAAATAATTTTTTACTGTCTCAAATTATAATTACGCCAGGGATTGCCTTTTCTATAGTAAATTATTCAAAAATTAATTTTTTACTGTCTCAAATTTTAATTACGCCAGGGATTGCTTTTCTATAGTAAATTTTGCAAAAAATTCATTTTATACTGTCTCAAATTTTAATTACGCCAGGGATTGCCTTTTCTATAGTAAATTATTCAAAAAATAATTTTATACTGTCTCAAATTTTAATTACGCCAGGGATTGCCTTTTCTATAGTAAATTATTCAAAAAATAATTTTATACTGTCGCAAATTTTAATTACGCCAGGGATTGCCTTTTCTATAGTAAATTATTCAAAAATTCATTTTTTACTGTCTCAAATTTTAGTTACGCCAGGGATTGCCTTTTCTATAGTAAATTATTCAAAAAATAATTTTATACTGTCTCAAATTTTAAATACGCCAGGGATTGCCTTTTCTATAGTAAATTACTCAAAAATTCATTTTATACTGTCTCAAATTTTAATTACGCCAGGGATTGCCTTTTCTATAGTAAATTATTCAAAAAATAATTTTATACTGTCTCAAATTTTAATTACGCCAGGGATTGCCTTTTCTATAGTAAATTATTCAAAAAATAATTTTATACTGTCTCAAATTTTAATTACGCCAGGGATTGCCTTTTCTATAGTAAATTATTCAAAAAATAATTTTATACTGTCTCAAATTTTAAATACGCCAGGGATTACCTTTTCTATAGTAAATTATTCAAAAATTCATTTTATACTGTCTCAAATTTTAATTACGCCAGGGATTGCCTTTTCTATAGTAAATTATTCAAAAAATTCATTTTTTACTGTCTCAAATTTTAATTACGCCAGGGATTGCCTTTTCTATAGTAAATTTTGCAAAAAATAATTTTTTCTGTCACAAATTTTAATTACGCCAGGGTTTGCCTTTTCTACAGTAAATTATTCAAAAAAATAATTTTTTACTGTCGCAAATTTTAATTACGCCAGGGATTGCCTTTTATATAGTAAATTATTCAAAAAATAATTTTATACTGTCTCAAATTTTAATTACGCCAGGGATTGCCTTTTCTATAGTAAATTATTCAAAAAATAATTTTTTCTGTCACAAATTTTAATTACGCCTGGGATTGCCTTTTCAATAGTAAATTATTCAAAAAATAATTGTTTAGTGTCGCAAATTTTAATTACGCCAGGGATTGCATTTTCTATAGTAAATTATTCAAAAACTAATTTTATACTGTCTCAAATTTTAATTACGCCAGGGATTGCCTTTTCTACAGTAAATTATTCAAAAAAATAATTTTTTACTGTCGCAAATTTTAATTACGCCAGGGATTGCCTTTTCTATAGTAAATTATTCAAAAATTCATTTTATACTGTCGCAAATTATAATTACGCCAGGGATTGCCTTTTCTATAGTAAATTATTCAAAAAATAATTGTTTACTGTCGCAAATTTTAATTACGCCAGGGATTGCCTTTTCTATAGTAAATTATTCAAAAATTCATTTTTTACTGTTTCAAATTTTAATTACGCCAGGGATTGCCTTTTCTATAGTAAATTATTCAAAAAATAATTTTATACTGTCTCAAATTTTAATTACGCTAGGGATGGCCTTTTCTATAGTAAATTATTCAAAAATTCATTTTTTACTGTCTCAAATTTTAATTACGCCAGGGATTGCCTTTTCTATAGTAAATTATTCAAAAATTAATTGTTTACTGTCGCAAATTTTAATTACGCCAGGGATTGCCTTTTCTATAGTAAATTATTCAAAAAATAATTTTTTACTGTCGCAAATTATAATTACGCCAGGGATTGCCTTTTCTATAGTAAATTATTCAAAAAATAATTTTTTACTGTCGCAAATTATAATTACGCCAGGGATTGCCTTTTCTATAGTAAATTATTCAAAAATTCATTTTTTACTGTCTCAAATTTTAATTACGCCAGGGATTGCCTTTTCTATAGTAAATTATTCAAAAATTCATTTTTTACTGTCTCAAACTTTAATTACGCCAGGGATTGCCTTTTCTATAGTAAATTATTCAAAAATTAATTTTATACTGTCGCAAATTATAATTACGCCAGGGATTGCCTTTTCTATAGTAAATTATTCAAAAATTCATTTTTTACTGTCTCAAATTTTAATTACGCCAGGGATTGCCTTTTCTATAGTAAATTATTCAAAAATTCATTTTTTACTGTCTCAAATTTTAATTACGCCAGGGATTGCCTTTTCTATAGTAAATTATTCAAAAATTAATTTTATACTGTCGCAAATTTTAATTACGCCAGGGATTGCCTTTTCTATAGTAAATTATTCAAAAATTCATTTTTTACTGTCTCAAATTTTAATTACGCCAGGGATTGCCTTTTCTATAGTAAATTATTCAAAAATTCATTTTTTACTGTCTCAAATTTTAAATACGCCAGGGATTGCCTTTTCTATAGTAAATTATTCAAAAAATAATTTTTTCTGTCACAAATTTTAATTACGCCAGGGATTGCCTTTTCTATAGTAAATTATTCAAAAAATAATTTTATACTCTCTCAAATTTTAATTACGCCAGGGATTGCCTTTTCTATAGTAAATTATTCAAATATTAATTTTATACTGTCGCAAATTTTAATTACGCCAGGGATTGCCTTTTCTATAGTAAATTATTCAAAAATTCATTTTTTACTGTCTCAAATTTTAATTACGTCAGGGATTGCCTTTTCTATAGTAAATTATTCAAAAAATAATTTTTTACTGTCGCAAATTATAATTACGCCAGGGATTGCCTTTTCTATAGTAAATTTTGCAAAAATAATTTTTTACTGTCGCAAATTTTAATTAGGCCAGGGATTGCCTATTCTATAGTAAATTATTCAAAAAATAATTTTTTTCTGTCGCAAATTTTAATTACGCCAGGGATTGCCTTTTCTATAGTAAATTATTCAAAAATTAATTGTTTACTGTCGCAAATTTTAATTACGCCAGGAATTGCCTTCTCTATAGTAAATTATTCAAAAATTAATTTTTTTCTGTCGCAAATTTTAATTACGCCAGGGATTGCCTTTTCTATAGTAAATTATTCAAAAAATAATTTTTTACTGTCGCAAATTTTAATTACGCCAGGGATTGCCTTTTCTATAGTAAATTATTCAAAAAATAATTTTTGACTGTCGCAAATTATAATTACGCCAGGGATTGCCTTTTCTATAGTAAATTATTCAAAAAATAATTTTTTACTGTCGCAAATTATAATTACGCCAGGGATTGCCTTTTCTATAGTAAATTATTCAAAAATTCATTTTTTACTGTCGCAAATTATAATTACGCCAGGGATTGCCTTTTCTATAGTAAATTTTTCAAAATTCATTTTTTACTGTCTCAAATTTTAATTACGCCAGGGATTGCCTTTTCTATAGTAAATTATTCAAAAAATTTCATTTTTTACTGTCTCAAATTTTAATTACGCCAGGGATTGCCTTTTCTATAGTAAATTATTCAAAAAATAATTTTTTACTGTCGCAAATTTTAATTATGCCAGGGATTGCCTTTTCTATAGTAAATTTTGCAAAAAATATTTTTTTACTGTCTCAAATTTTAATTACGCCAGGGATTGCCTTTTCTATAGTAAATTATTCAAAAAACAATTGTTTAGTGTCGCAAATTATAATTACTCCAGGGATTGCCTTTTCTATAGTAAATTATTCAAAAATTCATTTTTTACTGTCTCAAATTTTAATTACGCCAGGGATTGCCTTTTCTATAGTAAATTATTCAAAAAATAATTTTATACTGTCTCAAATTTTAATTACGCCAGGGATTGCCTTTTCAATAGTAAATTATTCAAAAATTCATTTTTTACTGTCTCAAATTTTAATTACACCAGGGATTGCCTTTTCTATAGTAAATTTTGCAAAAAATAATTTTTTACTGTCGCAAATTATAATTACGCCAGGGATTGCCTTTTCTATAGTAAATTATTCAAAAAATAATTTTTTACTGTCGCAAATTATAATTACGCCAGGGATTGCCTTTTCTATAGTAAATTATTCAAAAATTCATTTTTTTCTTGTCGCAAATTATAATTACGCCAGGGATTGCCTTTTCTATAGTAAATTATTCAAAAATTCAATTTTTACTGTCTCAAATTTTAATTACGCCAGGGATTGCCTTTTCTATAGTAAATTATTCAAAAATTCATTTTTTACTGTCGCAAATTTTAATTACGCCAGGGATTGCCTTTTCTATAGTAAATTATTCAAAAATTCATTTTTTACTGTCTCAAAATTTAATTACGCCAGGGATTGCCTTTTCTATAGTAAATTTTTCAAAAATTCATTTTTTACTGTCTCAAATTTTAATTACGCCAGGGATTGCCTTTTCTATAGTAAATTATTCAAAAATTTCATTTTTTACTGTCTCAAATTTTAATTACGCCAGGGATTGCCTTTTCTATAGTAAATTATTCAAAAAATAATTTTTTACTGTCGCAAATTTTAATTATGCCAGGGATTGCCTTTTCTATAGTAAATTATTCAAAAAATAATTTTTTACTGTCGCAAATTTTAATTACGCCAGGGATTGCCTTTTCTATAGTAAATTATTCAAAAAATAATTGTTTAGTGTCGCAAATTATAATTACTCCAGGGATTGCCTTTTCTATAGTAAATTATTCAAAAATTCATTTTTTACTGTCTCAAATTTTAATTACGCCAGGGATTGCCTTTTCTATAGTAAATTATTCAAAAAATAATTTTATACTGTCTCAAATTTTAATTACGCCAGGGATTGCCTTTTCAATAGTAAATTATTCAAAAATTCATTTTTTACTGTCTCAAATTTTAATTACGCCAGGGATTGCCTTTTCTATAGTAAATTTTGCAAAAAATAATTTTTTACTGTCGCAAATTATAATTACGCCAGGGATTGCCTTTTCTATAGTAAATTATTCAAAAAATAATTTTTTACTGTCGCAAATTATAATTACGCCAGGGATTGCCTTTTCTATAGTAAATTATTCAAAAATTCATTTTTTTCTTGTCGCAAATTATAATTACGCCAGGGATTGCCTTTTCTATAGTAAATTATTCAAAAATTCATTTTTTACTGTCTCAAATTTTAATTACGCCAGGGATTGCCTTTTCTATAGTAAATTATTCAAAAATTCATTTTTTACTGTCTCAAATTTTAATTACGCCAGAGATTGCCTTTTCTATAGTAAATTATTCAAAAATTAATTTTATACTGTCGCAAATTTTAATTACGCCAGGGATTGCCTTTTCTATAGTAAATTATTCAAAAATTCATTTTTTACTGTCTCAAATTTTAATTACGCCAGGGATTGCCTTTTCTATATTAAATTTTTCAAAAATTCATTTTTTACTGTCTCAAATTTTAATTACGCCAGGGATTGCCTTTTCTATAGTAAATTATTCAAAAAATTCATTTTTTACTGTCTCAAATTTTAATTACGCCAGGGATTGCCTTTTCTATAGTAAATTATTCAAAAAATAATTTTTTACTGTCGCAAATTTTAATTACGCCATGGATTGCCTTTCTATAGTAAATTTTGCAAAAAATAATTTTTTACTGTCTCAAATTTTAATTACGCCAGGGATTGCCTTTTCTATAGTAAATTATTCAAAAATTAATTGTTTACTGTCGCAAATTTTAATTACGCCAGGGATTGCCTTTTCTATAGTAAATTATTCAAAAAATAATTTTTTACTCTCGCAGATTATAATTACGCCAGGTATGCCTTTTCTATAGTAAATTATTCAAAAAATAATTTTTTACTGTCGCAAATTATAATTACGCCAGGGATTGCCTTTTCTATAGTAAATTATTCAAAAATTTATTTTTTACTGTCTCAAATTTTAATTACGCCAGGGATTGACTTTTCTATAGTAAATTATTCAAAAATTAATTTTATACTGTCGCAAATTTTAATTACGCCAGGGATTGCCTTTTCTATAGTAAATTATTCAAAAATTCATTTTTTACTGTCTCAAATTTTAATTACGCCAGGGATTGCCTTTTCTATAGTAAATTATTCAAAAAATAATTTTTTACTGTCGCAAATTATAATTACGCCAGAGATTGCCTTTTCTATAGTAAATTTTGCAAAAAATAATTTTTTACTGTCGCAAATTTTAATTACGCCAGGGATTGCCTATTCTATAGTAAATTATTCAAAAAATAATTCTTTTCTGTCGCAAATTTTAATTACGCCAGGGATTGCCTTTTCTATAGTAAATTATTCAAAAAATTCATTTTTTACTGTCTCAAATTTTAATTACGCCAGGGATTGCCTTTTCTATAGTAAATTATTCAAAAAATAATTGTTTAGTGTCGCAAATTATAATTACGCCAGGGATTGCCTTTTCTATAGTAAATTATTCAAAAATTCATTTTTTACTGTCTCAAATTTTAATTACGCCAGGGATTGCCTTTTCTATAGTAAATTATTCAAAAAATAATTTTATACTGTCTCAAATTTTAATTACGCCAGGGATTGCCTTTTCAATAGTAAATTATTCAAAAATTCATTTTTTACTGTCTCAAATTTTAATTACGCCAGGGATTGCCTTTTCTATAGTAAATTTTGCAAAAAATAATTTTTTACTGTCGCAAATTATAATTACGCCAGGGATTGCCTTTTCTATAGTAAATTATTCAAAAAATAATTTTTTACTGTCGCAAATTATAATTACGCCAGGGATTGCCTTTTCTATAGTAAATTATTCAAAAATTCATTTTTTTCTTGTCGCAAATTATAATTACGCCAGGGATTGCCTTTTCTATAGTAAATTATTCAAAAATTCATTTTTTACTGTCTCAAATTTTAATTACGCCAGGGATTGCCTTTTCTATAGTAAATTATTCAAAAATTCATTTTTTACTGTCTCAAATTTTAATTACGCCAGAGATTGCCTTTTCTATAGTAAATTATTCAAAAATTAATTTTATACTGTCGCAAATTTTAATTACGCCAGGGATTGCCTTTTCTATAGTAAATTATTCAAAAATTCATTTTTTACTGTCTCAAATTTTAATTACGCCAGGGATTGCCTTTTCTATATTCAATTTTTCAAAAATTCATTTTTTACTGTCTCAAATTTTAATTACGCCAGGGATTGCCTTTTCTATAGTAAATTATTCAAAAAATTCATTTTTTACTGTCTCAAATTTTAATTACGCCAGGGATTGCCTTTTCTATAGTAAATTATTCAAAAAATAATTTTTTACTGTCGCAAATTTTAATTACGCCAGGGATTGCCTTTTCTATAGTAAATTTTGCAAAAAATAATTTTTTACTGTCTCAAATTTTAATTACGCCAGGGATTGCCTTTTCTATAGTAAATTATTCAAAAATTAATTGTTTACTGTCGCAAATTTTAATTACGCCAGGGATTGCCTTTTCTATAGTAAATTATTCAAAAAATAATTTTTTACTGTCGCAGATTATAATTACGCCAGATATGCCTTTTCTATAGTAAATTATTCAAAAAATAATTTTTTACTGTCGCAAATTATAATTACGCCAGGGATTGCCTTTTCTATAGTAAATTATTCAAAAATTTATTTTTTACTGTCTCAAATTTTAATTACGCCAGGGATTGCCTTTTCTATAGTAAATTATTCAAAAATTAATTTTTTACTGTCTCAAATTTTAATTACGCCAGGGATTGACTTTTCTATAGTAAATTATTCAAAAATTAATTTTATACTGTCGCAAATTTTAATTACGCCAGGGATTGCCTTTTCTATAGTAAATTATTCAAAAATGCATTTTTTACTGTCTCAAATTTTAATTACGCCAGGGATTGCCTTTTCTATAGTAAATTATTCAAAAAATAATTTTTTACTGTCGCAAATTATAATTACGCCAGGGATTGCCTTTTCTATAGTAAATTTTGCAAAAAATAATTTTTTACTGTCGCAAATTTTAATTACGCCAGGGATTGCCTATTCTATAGTAAATTATTCAAAAAATAATTCTTTTCTGTCGCAAATTTTAATTACGCCAGGGATTGCCTTTTCTATAGTAAATTATTCAAAAATTAATTGTTTACTGTCGCAAATTTTAATTACGCCAGGGATTGCCTTCTCTATAGTAAATTATTCAAAAATTAATTTTTTTCTGTCGCAAATTTTAATTACGCCAGGGATTGCCTTTTCTATAGTAAATTATTCAAAAAATAATTTTTTACTGTCGCAAATTTTAATTACGCCAGGGATTGCCTTTTCTATAGTAAATTATTCAAAAAATAATATTTGACTGTCGCAAATTATAATTATGCCAGGGATTGCCTTTTCTATAGTAAATTATTCAAAAAATAATTTTTTAATGCCGCAAATTATAATTACGCCAGGGATTGCCTTTTCTATAGTAAATTATTCATAAATTCATTTTTTACTGTCGCAAATTTTAATTACGCCAGGGATTGCCTTTTCTATAGTAAATTATTCAAAAATTCATTTTTTACTGTCTCTAATTTTAATTACGCCAGGGATTGCCTTTTCTATAGTAAATTTTTCAAAAATTCATTTTTTACTGTCTCAAATTTTAATTACGCCAGGTATTGCCTTTTCTATAGTAAATTATTCAAAAAATTCACTTTTTACTGTCTCAAATTTTAATTACGCCAGGGATTGCCTTTTCTATATTAAATTATTCAAAAAATAATTTTATACTGTCTCAAATTTTAAATACGCCAGGGATTGCCTTTTCTATAGTAAATTATTCAAAAATTCATTTTTTACTGTCTCAAATTTTAATTACGCCAGGGATTGCCTTTTTTATAGTAAATTATTCAAAAAATAATTTTATACTGTCTCAAATTTTAATTACGCCAGGGATGGCCTTTTCTATAGTAAATTATTCAAAAATTCATTTTTTACTGTCTCAAATTTTAATTACGCCAGGGATTGCCTTTTCTATAGTAAATTATTCAAAAATTAATTGTTTACTGTCGCAAATTTTAATTACGCCAGGGATTGCCTTTTCTATAGTAAATTATTCAAAAAATAATTTTTTACTGTCGCAAATTATAATTACGCCAGGGATTGCCTTTTCTATAGTAAATTATTCAAAAAATAATTTTTTACTGTCGAAAATTATAATTACGCCAGGGATTGCCTTTTCTATAGTAAATTATTCAAAAATTCATTTTTTACTGTCTCAAATTTTAATTACGCCAGGGATTGCCTTTTCTATAGTAAATTATTCAAAAATTCATTTTTTACTGTCTCAAATTTTAATTACGCCAGGGATTGCCTTTTCTATAGTAAATTATTCAAAAATTAATTTTATACTGTCGCAAATTATAATTACGCCAGGGATTGCCTTTTCTATAGTAAATTATTCAAAAATTCATTTTTTACTGTCTCAAATTTTAATTACGCCAGGGATTGCCTTTTCTATAGTAAATTATTCAAAAATTCATTTTTTACTGTCTCAAATTTTAATTACGCCAGGGATTGCCTTTTCTATAGTAAATTATTCAAAAATTAATTTTATACTGTCGCAAATTTTAATTACGCCAGGGATTGCCTTTTCTATAGTAAATTATTCAAAAATTCATTTTTTACTGTCTCAAATTTTAATTACGCCAGGGATTGACTTTTCTATAGTAAATTATTCAAAAATTCATTTTTTACTGTCTCAAATTTTAAATACGCCAGGGATTGCCTTTTCTATAGTAAATTATTCAAAAAATAATTTTTTCTGTCACAAATTTTAATTACGCCAGGGATTGCCTTTTCTATAGTAAATTATTCAAAAAATAATTTTATACTGTCTCAAATTTTAATTACGCCAGGGATTGCCTTTTCTATAGTAAATTATTCAAAAATTCATTTTTTACTGTCTCAAATTTTAATTACGCCAGGGATTGCCTTTTCTATAGTAAATTATTCAAAAATTCATTTTATACTGTCGCAAATTTTAATTACGCCAGGGATTGCCTTTTCTATAGTAAATGATTCAAAAATTAATTGTTTACTGTCGCAAATTTTAATTACGCCAGGGATTGCCTTTTCTATAGTAAATTATTCAAAAATTAATTTTTTTCTGTCGCAAATTTTAATTACGCCAGGGATTGCCTTTTCTATAGTAAATTATTCAAAAATTAATTGTTTACTGTCGCAAATTTTAATTACGCCAGGGATTGCCTTTTCTATAGTAAATTATTCAAAAAATAATTTTTTACTGTCGCAGATTATAATTACTCCAGGGATTGCCTTTTCTATAGTAAATTATTCAAAAAATAATTTTTTACTGTCGCAAATTATAATTACGCCAGGGATTGCCTTTTCTATAGTAAATTATTCAAAAATTTATTTTTTACTGTCTCAAATTTTAATTACGCCTGGGATTGCCTTTTCTATAGTAAATTATTCAAAAACTCATTTTTTACTGTCTCAAATTTTAATTACGCCAGGCATTGACTTTTCTATAGTAAATTATTCAAAAATTAATTTTATACTGTCGCAAATTTTAATTACGCCAGGGATTGCCTTTTCTATAGTAAATTATTCAAAAATTCATTTTTTACTGTCTCAAATTTTAATTACGCCAGGGATTGCCTTTTCTATAGTAAATTATTCAAAAAATAATTTTTTACTGTCGCAAATTATAATTACGCCAGGGATTGCCTTTTCTATAGTAAATTTTGCAAAAAATAATTTTTTACTGTCGCAAATTTTAATTACGCCAGGGATTGCCTATTCTATAGTAAATTATTCAAAAAATAATTTTTTTCTGTCGCAAATTTTAATTACGCCAGGGATTGCCTTTTCTATAGTAAATTATTCAAAAATTAATTGTTTACTGTCGCAAATTTTAATTACGCCAGGGATTGCCTTCTCTATAGTAAATTATTCAAAAATTAATTTTTTTCTGTCGCAAATTTTAATTACACCAGGGATTGCCTTGTCTATAGTAAATTATTCAAAAAATAATTTTTTACTGTCGCAAATTTTAATTACGCCAGGGATTGCCTTTTCTATAGTAAATTATTCAAAAAATAATTTTTGACTGTCGCAAATTATAATTACGCCAGGGATTGCCTTTTCTATAGTAAATTATTCAAAAAATAATTTTTTACTGTCGCAAATTATAATTACGCCAGGAATTGCCTTTTCTATAGTAAATTATTCAAAAATTCATTTTTTACTGTCGCAAATTATAATTACGCCAGGGATTGCCTTTTCTATAGTAAATTATTCAAAAAATAATTTTTTACTGTCTGAAATTTTAATTACGCCAGGGATTGCCTTTTCTATAGTAAATTATTCAAAAAATAATTTTATACTGTCTCAAATTTTAATTACGCCAGGGATTGCCTTTTCTATAGTAAATTATTCAAAAATTAATTTTTTTCTGTCGCAAATTTTAATTACGCCAGGGATTGCCTTTTCTATAGTAAATTATTCAAAAATTAATTGTTTACTGTCGCAAATTTTAATTACGCCAGGGATTGCCTTTTCTATAGTAAATTATTCAAAAAATAATTTTTTACTGTCGCAAATTATAATTACGCCAGGGATTGCCTTTTCTATAGTAAATTATTCAAAAAATAATTTTTTACTGTCTCAAATTTTAATTACGCCAGGGATTGCCTTTTCTATAGTAAATTATTCAAAAATTCATTTTTTACTGTCTCAAATTTTAGTTACGCCAGGGATTGCCTTTTCTATAGTAAATTATTCAAAAAATAATTTTTTACTGTCGCAAATTATAATTACGCCAGGGATTGCCTTTTCTATAGTAAATTATTCAAAAATTCATTTTATACTGTCGCAAATTTTAATTACGCCAGGGATTGCCTTTTCTATAGTAAATTATTCAAAAAATTCATTTTTTACTGTCTCAAATTTTAATTACGCCAGGGATTGCCTTTTCTATAGTAAATTATTCAAAAAATAATTTTTTACTGTCGCAAATTATAATTACGCCAGGGATTGCCTTTTCTATAGTAAATTTTGCAAAAAATAATTTTTTACTGTCGCAAATTTTAATTACGCCAGGGATTGCCTTTTCTATAGTAAATTATTCAAAAAATAATTTTTTTCTGTCGCAAATTTTAATTACGCCAGGGATTGCCTTTTCTATAGTAAATTATTGAAAAATTGATTGTTTACTGTCGCAAATTTTAATTACGCCAGGGATTGCCTTTTCTATAGAAAATTATTCAAAAAATAATTGTTTAGTGTCGCAAATTATAATTTCGCCAGGGATTGCCTTTTCTATAGTAAATTATTCAAAAAATAATTTTTTACTGTCCCAAATTTTAATTACGCCAGGGATTGCCTATTCTATAGTAAATTATTCAAAGAATAATTTTTTACTGTCGCAAATTTTAATTACGCCAGGGATTGCCTTTTCTATAGTAAATTATTCAAAAAATAATTTTATACTGTCTCAAATTTTAATTACGCCAGGGATTGCCTTTTCTATAGTAAATTATTCAAAAAATAATTTTTTCTGTTACAAATTTTAATTACGCCAGGGATTGCCTTTTCTATATTAAATTATTCAAAAAATAATTTTTTACTGTCTCAAATTTTAATTACGCCAGGGATTGCCTTTTCTATAGTAAATTATTCAAAAAATAATTTTATACTGTCTCAAATTTTAATTACGCCAGGGATTGCCTTTTCTATAGGAAATTATTCAAAAAATAATTTTTTACTGTCTGAAATTTTAATTACGCCAGGGATTGCCTTTTCTATAGTAAATTATTCAAAAATTCATTTTATACTGTCTCAAATTTTAATTACGCCAGGGATTGCCTTTTCTATAGTAAATTATTCAAAAAAATTATTTTATACTGTCTCAAATTTTAAATACGCCAGGGATTGCCTTTTCTATAGTAAATTATTCAAAAATTCATTTTTTACTGTCTCAAATTTTAGTTACGCCAGGGATTGCCTTTTCTATAGTAAATTATTCAAAAAATAATTTTATACTGTCTCAAATTTTAATTACGCCAGGGATTGCCTTTTCTATAGTAAATTATTCAAAAATTCATTTTTTACTGTCTCAAATTTTAATTACGCCAGGGATTGCCTTTTCTATAGTAAATTATTCAAAAAATAATTTTTTCTGTTACAAATTTTAATTACGCCAGGGATTGCCTTTTCTATATTAAATTATTCAAAAAATAATTTTTTACTGTCTCAAATTTTAATTACGCCAGGGATTGCCTTTTCTATAGTAAATTATTCAAAAAATAATTTTATACTGTCTCAAATTTTAATTACGCCAGGGATTGCCTTTTCTATAGTCAATTATTCAAAAATTAATTTTATACTGTCGCAAATTTTAATTACGCCAGGGATTGCCTTTTCTATAGTAAATTATTCAAAAATTCATTTTTTACTGTCTCAAATTTTAATTACGCCAGGGATTGCCTTTTCTATAGTAAATTATTCAAAAATTCATTTTTTACTGTCTCAAATTTTAAATACGCCAGGGATTGCCTTTTCTATAGTAAATTATTCAAAAAATAATTTTTTCTGTCACAAATTTTAATTACGCCAGGGATTGCCTTTTCTATAGTAAATTATTCAAAAAATAATTTTATACTGTCTCAAATTTTAATTACGCCAGGGATTGCCTTTTCTATAGTAAATTATTCAAAAATTCATTTTTTACTGTCTCAAATTTTAATTACGCCAGGGATTGCCTTTTCTATAGTAAATTATTCAAAAATTCATTTTATACTGTCGCAAATTTTAATTACGCCAGGGATTGCCTTTTCTATAGTAAATGATTCAAAAATTAATTGTTTACTGTCGCAAATTTTAATTACGCCAGGGATTGCCTTTTCTATAGTAAATTATTCAAAAATTAATTTTTTTCTGTCGCAAATTTTAATTACGCCAGGGATTGCCTTTTCTATAGTAAATTATTCAAAAATTAATTGTTTACTGTCGCAAATTTTAATTACGCCAGGGATTGCCTTTTCTATAGTAAATTATTCAAAAAATAATTTTTTACTGTCGCAGATTATAATTACTCCAGGGATTGCCTTTTCTATAGTAAATTATTCAAAAAATAATTTTTTACTGTCGCAAATTATAATTACGCCAGGGATTGCCTTTTCTATAGTAAATTATTCAAAAATTTATTTTTTACTGTCTCAAATTTTAATTACGCCAGGGATTGCCTTTTCTATAGTAAATTATTCAAAAACTCATTTTTTACTGTCTCAAATTTTAATTACGCCAGGCATTGACTTTTCTATAGTAAATTATTCAAAAATTAATTTTATACTGTCGCAAATTTTAATTACGCCAGGGATTGCCTTTTCTATAGTAAATTATTCAAAAATTCATTTTTTACTGTCTCAAATTTTAATTACGCCAGGGATTGCCTTTTCTATAGTAAATTATTCAAAAAATAATTTTTTACTGTCGCAAATTATAATTACGCCAGGGATTGCCTTTTCTATAGTAAATTTTGCAAAAAATAATTTTTTACTGTCGCAAATTTTAATTACGCCAGGGATTGCCTATTCTATAGTAAATTATTCAAAAAATAATTTTTTTCTGTCGCAAATTTTAATTACGCCAGGGATTGCCTTTTCTATAGTAAATTATTCAAAAATTAATTGTTTACTGTCGCAAATTTTAATTACGCCAGGGATTGCCTTCTCTATAGTAAATTATTCAAAAATTAATTTTTTTCTGTCGCAAATTTTAATTACACCAGGGATTGCCTTTTCTATAGTAAATTATTCAAAAAATAATTTTTTACTGTCGCAAATTTTAATTACGCCAGGGATTGCCTTTTCTATAGTAAATTATTCAAAAAATAATTTTTGACTGTCGCAAATTATAATTACGCCAGGGATTGCCTTTTCTATAGTAAATTATTCAAAAAATAATTTTTTACTGTCGCAAATTATAATTACGCCAGGAATTGCCTTTTCTATAGTAAATTATTCAAAAATTCATTTTTTACTGTCGCAAATTATAATTACGCCAGGGATTGCCTTTTCTATAGTAAATTATTCAAAAATTCATTTTTTACTGTGTCAAATTTTAATTACGCCAGGGATTGCCTTTTCGATAGTAAATTATTCAAAAATTCATTTTTTACTGTCTCAAATTTTAATTACGCCAGGGATTGCCTTTTCTATAGTAAATTATTCAAAAATTCATTTTTTACTGTCTCAAATTTTAATTACGCCAGGGATTGCCTTTTCTATAGTAAATTTTTCAAAAATTCATTTTTTACTGTCTCAAATTTTAATTAAGCCAGGGATTGCCTTTTCTATAGTAAATTTTGCAAAAAATAATTTTTTACTGTCGCAAATTATAATTACGCCAGGGATTGCCTTTTCTATAGTAAATTATTCAAAAAATAATTTTTTACTGTCGCAAATTATAATTACGCCAGGGATTGCCTTTTCTATAGTAAATTATTCAAAAATTCATTTTTTTCTTGTAGCAAATTATAATTACGCCAGGGATTGCCTTTTCTATAGTAAATTATTCAAAAATTCATTTTTTACTGTCTCAAATTTTAATTACGCCAGGGATTGCCTTTTCTATAGTAAATTATTCAAAAATTCATTTTTTACTGTCTCAAATTTTAATTACGCCAGGGATTGCCTTTTCTATAGTAAATTATTCAAAAATTAATTTTATACTGTCGCAAATTTTAATTACGCCAGGGATTGCCTTTTCTATAGTAAATTATTCAAAAATTCATTTTTTACTGTCTCAAATTTTAATTACGCCAGGGATTGCCTTTTCTATAGTAAATTTTTCAAAATTCCTTTTTTTATGGTCTCAAATTTTAATTACGCCAGGGATTGCCTTTTCTATAGTAAGTTATTCAAAAAATTCATTTTTTACTGTCTCAAATTTTAATTACGCCAGGGATTGCGTTTTCTATAGTAAATTTTGCAAAAAATAATTTTTTACTGTCTCAAATTTTAATTACGCCAGGGATTGCCTTTTCTATAGTAAATTATTCAAAAATTAATTGTTTACTGTCGCAAATTTTAATTACGCCAGGGATTGCCTTTTCTATAGTAAATTATTCAAAAAATAATTTTTTACTGTCGCAGATTATAATTACGCCAGGTATGCCTTTTCTATAGTAAATTATTCAAAAAATAATTTTTTACTGTCGCAAATTATAATTACGCCAGGGATTGCCTTTTCTATAGTAAATTATTCAAAAATTTATTTTTTACTGTCTCAAATTTTAATTACGCCAGGAATTGCCTTTTCTATAGTAAATTATTCAAAAATTAATTTTTTACTGTCTCAAATTTTAATTACGCCAGGGATTGACTTTTCTATAGTAAATTATTCAAAAATTAATTTTATACTGTCGCAAATTTTAATTACGCCAGGGATTGCCTTTTCTATAGTAAATTATTCAAAAATTCATTTTTTACTGTCTCAAATTTTAATTACGCCAGGGATTGCCTTTTCTATAGTAAATTATTCAAAAAATAATTTTTTACTGTCGCAAATTATAATTACGCCAGGGATTGCCTTTTCTATAGTAAATTTTGCAAAAAATAATTTTTTACTGTCGCAAATTTTAATTACGCCAGGGATTGCCTATTCTATAGTAAATTATTCAAAAAATAATTCTTTTCTGTCGCAAATTTTAATTACGCCAGGGATTGCCTTTTCTATAGTAAATTATTCAAAAATTAATTGTTTGCTGTCGCAAATTTTAATTACGCCAGGGATTGCCTTCTCTATAGTAAATTATTCAAAAATTAATTTTTTTCTGTCGCAAATTTTAATTACGCCAGGGATTGCCTTTTCTATAGTAAATTATTCAAAAAATAATTTTTTACTGTCGCAAATTTTAATTACGCCAGGGATTGCCTTTTCTATAGTAAATTATTCAAAAAATAATATTTGACTGTCGCAAATTATAATTACGCCAGGGATTGCCTTTTCTATAGTAAATTATTCAAAAAATAATTTTTTACTGTCGCAAATTATAATTACGCCAGGGATTGCCTTTTCTATAGTAAAATTCAAAAATTCATTTTTTACTGTCGCAAATTATAATTACGCCAGGGATTGCCTTTTCTATAGTAAATTATTCAAAAATTCATTTTTTACTGTCTCAAATTTTAATTACGCCAGGGATTGCCTTTTCTATAGTAAATTATTCAAAAAATTCATTTTTTACTGTCTCAAATTTTAATTACGCCAGGGATTGCCTTTTCTATAGTAAATTATTCAAAAAATAATTTTTTACTGTCGCAAATTTTAATTACGCCAGGGATTGCCTTTTCTATAGTAAATTATTCAAAAATTCATTTTTTACTGTCTCAAATTTTAAATACGCCAGGGATTGCCTTTTCTATAGTAAATTATTCAAAAATTCATTTTTTACTGTCTCAAATTTTAATTACGCCAGGGATTGCCTTTTCTATAGTAAATTATTCAAAAATTCATTTTTTACTGTCTCAAATTTTAATCACGCCAGGGATTGCCTTTTCTATAGTAAATTATTCAAAAAATAATTTTATACTGTCTCAAATTTTAATTACGCCAGGGATTGCCTTTTCTATAGTAAATTATTCAAAAATTCATTTTTTAGTGTCGCAAATTTTAATTACGCCAGGGATTGCCTTTTCTATAGTAAATTATTCAAAAAATAATTGTTTACTGTCTCAAATTTTAATTACGCCAGGGATTGCCTTTTCTATAGTAAATTATTCAAAAAATAATTTTTTACTGTCTCAAATTTTAATTACGCCAGGGATTGCCTTTTCTATAGTAAATTATTCAAAAAATAATTTTATACTGTCTCAAATTTTCATTACGCCAGGGATTGCCTTTTCTATAGTAAATTATTCAAAAAATTATTTTATACTGTCTCAAATTTTAATTACGCCAGGGATTGCCTTTTCTATAGTAAATTATTCAAAAAATAATTTTTTACTGTCTCAAATTTTAATTACGCCAGGGATTGCCTTTTCTATAGTAAATTATTCAAAAAATAATTTTATACTGTCTCAAATTTTAATTACGCCAGGGATTGCCTTTTCTATAGTAAATTATTCAAAAAATAATTTTTTACTGTCTGAAATTTTAATTACGCCAGGGATTGCCTTTTCTATAGTAAATTATTCAAAAAATAATTTTATACTGTCTCAAATTTTAATTACGCCAGGGATTGCCTTTTCTATAGTAAATTATTCAAAAATTAATTTTTTTCTGTCGCAAATTTTAATTACGCCAGGGATTGCCTTTTCTATAGTAAATTATTCAAAAATTAATTGTTTACTGTCGCAAATTTTAATTACGCCAGGGATTGCCTTTTCTATAGTAAATTATTCAAAAAATAATTTTTTACTGTCGCAAATTATAATTACGCCAGGGATTGCCTTTTCTATAGTAAATTATTCAAAAAATAATTTTTTACTGTCTCAAATTTTAATTACGCCAGGGATTGCCTTTTCTATAGTAAATTATTCAAAAATTCATTTTTTACTGTCTCAAATTTTAGTTACGCCAGGGATTGCCTTTTCTATAGTAAATTATTCAAAAAATAATTTTTTACTGTCGCAAATTATAATTACGCCAGGGATTGCCTTTTCTATAGTAAATTATTCAAAAATTCATTTTATACTGTCGCAAATTTTAATTACGCCAGGGATTGCCTTTTCTATAGTAAATTATTCAAAAAATTCATTTTTTACTGTCTCAAATTTTAATTAAGCCAGGGATTGCCTTTTCTATAGTAAATTATTCAAAAAATAATTTTTTACTGTCGCAAATTATAATTACGCCAGGGATTGCCTTTTCTATAGTACATTTTGCAAAAAATAATTTTTTACTGTCGCAAATTTTAATTACGCCAGGGATTGCCTTTTCTATAGTAAATTATTCAAAAAATAATTTTTTTCTGTCGCAAATTTTAATTACGCCAGGGATTGCCTTTTCTATAGTAAATTATTGAAAAATTAATTGTTTACTGTCGCAAATTTTAATTACGCCAGGGATTGCCTTTTCTATAGAAAATTATTCAAAAAATAATTGTTTAGTGTCGCAAATTATAATTTCGCCAGGGATTGCCTTTTCTATAGTAAATTATTCAAAAAATAATTTTTTACTGTCCCAAATTTTAATTACGCCAGGGATTGCCTATTCTATAGTAAATTATTCAAAAAATAATTTTTTACTGTCGCAAATTTTAATTACGCCAGGGATTGCCTTTTCTATAGTAAATTATTCAAAAAAGAATTTTATACTGTCTCAAATTTTAATTACGCCAGGGATTGCCTTTTCTATAGTAAATTATTCAAAAAATAATTTTTTCTGTTACAAATTTTAATTACGCCAGGGATTGCCTTTTCTATATTAAATTATTCAAAAAATAATTTTTTACTGTCTCAAATTTTAATTACGCCAGGGATTGCCTTTTCTATAGTAAATTATTCAAAAAATAATTTTATACTGTCTCAAATTTTAATTACGCCAGGGATTGCCTTTTCTATAGGAAATTATTCAAAAAATAATTTTTTACTGTCTGAAATTTTAATTACGCCAGGGATTGCCTTTTCTATAGTAAATTATTCAAAAATTCATTTTATACTGTCTCAAATTTTAATTACGCCAGGGATTGCATTTTCTATAGTAAATTATTCAAAAAATAATTTTATACTGTCTCAAATTTTAAATACGCCAGGGATTGCCTTTTCTATAGTAAATTATTCAAAAATTCATTTTTTACTGTCTCAAATTTTAATTACGCCAGGGATTGCCTTTTCTATAGTAAATTATTCAAAAAATAATTTTATACTGTCTCAAATTTTAATTACGCCAGGGATTGCCTTTTCTATAGTAAATTTTGCAAAAAATAATTTTTTCAGTCACAAATTTTAATTACGCCAGGGATTGCCTTTTCTATAGTAAATTATTCAAAAATTAATTGTTTACTGTCGCAAATTTTAATTACGCCAGGGATTGCCTTTTCTATAGTAAATTATTCAAAAAATAATTTTTTACTGTCGCAAATTATAATTACGCCAGGGATTGCCTTTTCTATAGTAAATTATTCAAAAAATAATTGTTTAGTGTCGCAAATTATAATTACGCCAGGGATTGCCTTTTCTATAGTAAATTATTCAAAAAATAATTTTTTACTGTCGCAAATTATAATTACGCCAGGGATTGCCTTTTCTATAGTAAATTATTCAAAAAATAATTTTATACTGTCTCAAATTTTAATTACGCCAGGGATTGCCTTTTCTATAGTAAATTTTTCAAAAATTCATTTTTTACTGTCTCAAATTTTAATTACGCCAGGGATTGCCTTTTCTATAGTAAATTATTCAAAAATTCATTTTTTACTGTCTCAAATTTTAATTACGCCAGGGATTGCCGTTTCTATAGTAAATTATGCAAAAATTCATTTTTTACTGTCTCAAATTTTAATTACGCCAGGGATTGCCTTTTCTATAGTAAATTATTCAAAAAATTCATTTTTTACTGTCTCAAATTTTAATTACGCCAGGGATTGCCTTTTCTATAGTAAATTATTCAAAAATTAATTGTTTACTGTCGCAAATTTTAATTACGCCAGGGATTGCCTTTTCTATAGTAAATTATTCAAAAATTAATTTTTTTCTGTCGCAAATTTTAATTACGCCAGGGATTGCCTTTTCTATAGTAAATTATTCAAAAATTCATTTTTTACTGTCTCAAATTTTAATTACGCCAGGGATTGCCTTTTCTATAGTAAATTATTCAAAAATTAATTGTTTACTGTCGCAAATTTTAATTACGCCAGGGATTGCCTTTTCTATAGTAAATTATTCAAAAATTAATTTTTTACTGTCGCAAATTATAATTACGCCAGGGATTGCCTTTTCTATAGTAAATTATTCAAAAATTCATTTTTTACTGTCTCAAATTTTAGTTACGCCAGGGATTGCCTTTTCTATAGTAAATTTTGCAAATACTAATTTTTTACTGTCGCAAATTTTAATTACGCCAGGGATTGCCTTTTCGATGGTAAATTTTGCAAAAACTAATTTTTTACTGTCGCAAATTTCAATTACGCCAGGGATTGCCTTTTCTATAGTAAATTATTCAAAAAATAATTGTTTAGTGTTTCAAATTTGAATTACGCCAGGGATTGCCTTTTGTATAGTAAATTATTCAAAAAATAGTTTTTTACTGTCTCAAATTTTAATTACGCCAGGGATTGCCTTTTCTATAGTAAATTATTCAAAAATTCATTTTTTACTGTCTCAAATTTTAATTACGCCAGGGATTGCCTTTTCTATAGTAAATTATTCAAAAAATAATTTTTTACTGTCGCAAATTTTAAATACGCCAGGGATTGCCTTTTCTATAGTAAATTATTCAAAAATTCATTTTTTACTGTCGCAAATTATAACTACGCCAGGGATTGCCTTTGCTATAGTAAATTATTCAAAAAATTCATTTTTTACTGTCTCAAATTTTAATTACGCCAGGGATTGCCTTTTCTATAGTAAATTATTCAAAAAATAATTTTTTACTGTCTCAAATTTTAATTACGCCAGGGATTGCCTTTTCTATAGTAAATTATTCAAAAATTCATTTTTTACTGTCTCAAATTTTAATTACGCCAGGGATTGCCATTTCTATAGTAAATTATTCAAAAAATAATTTTTTACTGTCGCAAATTTTAAATACGCCAGGGATTGCCTTTTCTATAGTAAATTATTCAAAAATTCATTTTTTACTGTCTCAAATTTTAATTACGCCAAGGATTGCCTTTTCTATAGTAAATTATTCAAAAAATAATTTTATACTGTCTCAAATTTTAATTACGCCAGGGATTGCCTTTTCTATAGTAAATTATTCAAAAATAATTTTATACTGTCTCAAATTTTAAATACGCCAGGGATTGCCTTTTCTATAGTAAATTATTCAAAAATTCATTTTTTACTGTCTCAAATTTTAATTACGCCAGGGATTGCCTTTTCTATAGTAAATTATTCAAAAAATAATTTTATACTGTCTCAAATTTTAATTACGCCAGGGATTGCCTTTTCTATAGTAAATTTTGCAAAAAATAATTTTTTCAGTCACAAATTTTAATTACGCCAGGGATTGCCTTTTCTATAGTAAATTATTCAAAAATTAATTGTTTACTGTCGCAAATTTTAATTACGCCAGGGATTGCCTTTTCTATAGTAAATTATTCAAAAAATAATTTTTTACTGTCTCAAATTTTAATTACGCCAGGGATTGCCTTCTCTATAGTAAATTATTCAAAAAATAATTGTTTACTGTCGCAAATTTTAAATACGCCAGGGATTGCCTTTTCTATAGTAAATTATTCAAAAATTCATTTTTTACTGTCTCAAATTTTAATTACGCCAGGGATTGCCTTTTCTATAGTAAATTATTCAAAAAATTCATTTTTTACTGTCTCAAATTTTAATTACGCCAGGGATTGCCTTTTCTATAGTAAATTATTCAAAAATTAATTGTTTACTGTCGCAAATTTTAATTACGCCAGGGATTGCCTTTTCTATAGTAAATTATTCAAAAATTAATTTTTTTCTGTCGCAAATTTTAATTACGCCAGGGATTGCCTTTTCTATAGTAAATTATTCAAAAATTCATTTTTTACAGTCTCAAATTTTAATTACGCCAGGGATTGCCTTTTCTATAGTAAATTATTCAAAAATTAATTGTTTACTGTCGCAAATTTTAATTACGCCAGGGATTGCCTTTTCTATAGTAAATTATTCAAAAATTAATTTTTTACTGTCGCAAATTATAATTACGCCAGGGATTGCCTTTTCTATAGTAAATTATTCAAAAATTCATTTTTTATTGTCTCAAATTTTAGTTACGCCAGGGATTGCCTTTTCTATAGTAAATTTTGCAAATACTAATTTTTTACTGTCGCAAATTTTAATTACGCCAGGGATTGCCTTTTCGATAGTAAATTTTGCAAAAACTAATTTTTTACTGTCGCAAATTTCAATTACGCCAGGGATTGCCTTTTCTATAGTAAATTATTCAAAAAATAATTGTTTAGTGTCTCAAATTTGAATTACGCCAGGGATTGCCTTTTGTATAGTAAATTATTCAAAAAATAGTTTTTTACTGTCTCAAATTTTAATTACGCCAGGGATTGCCTTTTCTATAGTAAATTATTCAAAAATTCATTTTTTACTGTCTCAAATTTTAATTACGCCAGGGATTGCCTTTTCTATAGTAAATTATTCAAAAAATAATTCTTTACTGTCGCAAATTTTAAATACGCCAGGGATTGCCTTTTCTATAGTAAATTATTCAAAAATTCATTTTTTACTGTCGCAAATTATAATTACGCCAGGGATTGCCTTTGCTATAGTAAATTATTCAAAAAATTCATTTTTTACTGTCTCAAATGTTAATTACGCCAGGGATTGCCTTTTCTATAGTAAATTATTCAAAATTCATTTTTTACTGTCTCAAATTTTAATTACGCCAGGGATTGCTATTTCTATAGTAAATTATTCAAAAAATAATTTTTTACTGTCGCAAATTTTAAATACGCCAGGGATTGCCTTTTCTATAGTAAATTATTCAAAAATTCATTTTTTACTGTCTCAAATTTTAATTACGCCAGGGATTGCCTTTTCTATAGTAAATTATTCAAAAAATAATTTTATACTGTCTCAAATTTTAATTACGCCAGGGATTGCCTTTTCTATAGTAAATTATTCAAAAAATAATTTTATACTGTCTCAAATTTTAAATACGCCAGGGATTGCCTTTTCTATAGTAAATTATTCAAAAATTCATTTTTTACTGTCTCAAATTTTAATTACGCCAGGGATTGCCTTTTCTATAGTAAATTATTCAAAAAATAATTTTATACTGTCTCAAATTTTAATTACGCCAGGGATTGCCTTTTCTATAGTAAATTTTGCAAAAAATAATTTTTTCAGTCACAAATTTTAATTACGCCAGGGATTGCCTTTTCTATAGTAAATTATTCAAAAATTAATTGTTTACTGTCGCAAATTTTAATTACGCCAGGGATTACCTTTTCTATAGTAAATTATTCAAAAAATAATTTTTTACTGTCTCAAATTTTAATTACGCCAGGGATTGCCTTTTCTATAGTAAATTATTCAAAAAATAATTGTTTACTGTCGCAAATTTTAAATACGCCAGGGATTGCCTTTTCTATAGTAAATTATTCAAAAATTCATTTTTTACTGTCGCAAATTATAATTACGCCAGGGATTGCCTTTTCTATAGTAAATTATTCAAAAAATAATTTTTTACTGTCTCAAATTTTAATTACGCCAGGGATTGCCTTTTCTATAGTAAATTATTCAAAAAATAATTTTTTACTGTCGCAAATTTTAAATACGCCAGGGATTGCCTTTTCTATAGTAAATTATTAAAAAAATAATTTTTTACTGTCTCAAATTTTAATTACGCCAAGGATTGCCTTTTCTATAGTAAATTATTCAAAAAATAATTTTTTACTGTCGCAAATTTTAAATACGCAGGGATTGCCTTTTCTATAGTAAATTATTCAAAAAATAATTTTGTACTGTCTCAAATTTTAATTACGCAGGGATTGCCTTTTCTATAGTAAATTTTTCAAAAATTCATTTTTTACTGTCTCAAATTTTAATTACGCCAGGGATTGCCTTTTCTATAGTAAATTTTGCAAAAAATAATTTTTTCAGTCACAAATTTTAATTACGCCAGGGATTGCCTTTTCTATAGTAAATTATTCAAAAATTAATTGTTTACTGTCGCAAATTTTAATTACGCCAGGGATTGCCTTTTCTATAGTAAATTATTCAAAAAATAATTTTTTACTGTCTCAAATTTTAATTACGCCAGGGATTGCCTTTTCTATAGTAAATTATTCAAAAATTAATTGTTTACTGTCGCAAATTTTAATTACGCCAGGGATTGCCTTTTCTATAGTAAATTATTCAAAAAATAATTTTTTACTGTCTCAAATTTTAATTACGCCAGGGATTGCCTTTTCTATAGTAAATTATTCAAAAAATAATTTTATACTGTCTCAAATTTTAATTACGCCAGGGATTGCCTTTTCTATAGTAAATTTTGCAAAAAATAATTTTTTCAGTCACAAATTTTAATTACGCCAGGGATTGCCTTTTCTATAGTAAATTATTCAAAAATTAATTGTTTACTGTCGCAAATTTTAATTACGCCAGGGATTGCCTTTTCTATAGTAAATTATTCAAAAAATAATTGTTTACTGTCGCAAATTTTAAATACGCCAGGGATTGCCTTTTCTATAGTAAATTATTCAAAAATTCATTTTTTACTGTCGCAAATTATAATTACGCCAGGGATTGCCTTTTCTATAGAAAATTTTGCAAAAACTAATTTTTTACTGTCGCAAATTTTAATTACGCCAGGGATTGCCTTTTCTATAGTAAATTATTCAAAAAATTCATTTTTTACTGTCTCAAATTTTAATTACGCCAGGGATTGCCTTTTCTATAGTAAATTATTCAAAAAATTCATTTTTTACTGTCTCAAATTTTAATTACGCAGGGATTGCCTTTTGTATAGTAAATTATTCAAAAATTAATTGTTTACTGTCGCAAATTTTAATTACGCCAGGGATTGCCTTTTCTATAGTAAATTATTCAAAAATTCATTTTTTACTGTCTCAAATTTTAATAACGCCAGGGATTGCCTTTTCTATAGTAAATTATTCAAAAAATTCATTTTTTACTGTCTCAAATTTTAATTACGCCAGGGATTGCCTTTTGTATAGTAAATTATTCAAAAATTAATTGTTTACTGTCGCAAATTTTAATTACGCCAGGGATTGCCTTTTCTATAGTAAATTATTCAAAAATTCATTTTTTACTGTCTCAAATTTTAATTACGCCAGGGATTGCCTTTTCTATAGTAAATTATTCAAAAAATAATTGTTTACTGTCGCAAATTTTAAATACGCCAGGGATTGCCTTTTCTATAGTAAATTATTCAAAAATTCATTTTTACTGTCTCAAATTTTAATTACGCCAGGGATTGCCTTTTCTATAGTAAATTATTCAAAAAATAATTGTTTACTGTCGCAAATTTAAATACGCCAGGGATTGCCTTTTCTATAGTAAATTATTCAAAAATTCATTTTTACTGTCGCAAATTATAATTACGCCAGGGATTGCCTTTTCTATAGTAAATTATTCAAAAAATAATTTTTTACTGTCTCAAATTATAATTACGCCAGGGATTGCCTTTTCTATAGTAAATTATTCAAAAATTCATTTTTTACTGTCGCAAATTATAATTACGCCAGGGATTGCCTTTTCTATAGTAAATTTTGCAAAAATTAATTTTTACTGTCGCAAATTTTAATTACGCCAGGGATTGCCTTTTCTATAGTAAATTATTCAAAAAATAATTGTTTAGTGTCTCAAATTTTAATTACGCCAGGGATTGCCTTTTGTATAGTAAATTATTCAAAAAATAATTTTTTACTGTCTCAAATTTTAATTACGCCAGGGATTGCCTTTTCTATAGTAAATTATTCAAAAATTCATTTTTTACTGTCTCAAATTTTAATTACGCCAGGGATGGCCTTTTCTATAGTAAATTATTCAAAAAATAATTGTTTACTGTCGCAAATTTTAAATACGTCAGGGATTGCGGATTGCCTTTTCTATAGTAAATTATTCAAAAATTCATTTTTTACTGTCGCAAATTATAATTACGCCAGGGATTGCCTTTTCTATAGTAAATTATTCAAAAAATAATTTTTTACTGTCTCAAATTTTAATTACGCCAGGGATTGCCTTTTCTATAGTAAATTATTCAAAAAAATAATTTTTTACTGTCGCAAATTTTAAATAAGCCAGGGATTGCCTTTTCTATAGTAAATTATTCAAAAAATAATTTTTTACTGTCTCAAATTTTAATTACGCCAGGGATTGCCTTTTCTATAGTAAATTATTCAAAAAATAATTTTTTACTGTCGCAAATTTTAAATACGCCAGGGATTGCCTTTTCTATAGTAAATTATTCAAAAAATAATTTTTTACTGTCTCAAATTTTAATTACGCCAGGGATTGCCTTTTCTATAGTAAATTTTTCAAAAATTCATTTTTTACTGTCTCAAATTTTAATTACGCCAGGGATTGCCTTTTCTATAGTAAATTATTCAAAAATTCATTTTTTACTGTCTCAAATTTTAATTACGCCAGGGATTGCCTTTTCTATAGTAAATTATTCAAAAATTAATTTTTTTCTGTCGCAAATTTTAATTACGCCAGGGATTGCCTTTTCTATAGTAAATTATTCAAAAAATAATTTTTTACTGTCGCAAATTATAATTACGCCAGGGATTGCCTTTTCTATAGTAAATTATTCACAAAATAATTTTATACTGTCTCAAATTTTAATTACGGCCAGGGATTGCCTTTTCTATAGTAAATTATTCAAAAATTCATTTTTTACTGTCTCAAATTTTAATTACGCCAGGGATTGCCTTTTCTATAGTAAATTATTCAAAAAATAATTGTTTACTGTCGCAAATTTTAAATACGCCAGGGATTGCCTTTTCTATAGTAAATTATTCAAAAATTCATTTTTTACTGTCGCAAATTATAATTACGCCAGGGATTGCCTTTTCTATAGTAAATTATTCAAAAAATAATTTTTTACTGTCTCAAATTTTAATTACGCCAGGGATTGCCTTTTCTATAGTAAATTATTCAAAAAAATAATTTTTTACTGTCGCAAATTTTAAATAAGCCAGGGATTGCCTTTTCTATAGTAAATTATTCAAAAAATAATTTTTTACTGTCTCAAATTTTAATTACGCCAGGGATTGCCTTTTCTATAGTAAATTATTCAAAAAATAATTTTTTACTGTCGCAAATTTTAAATACGCCAGGGATTGCCTTTTCTATAGTAAATTATTCAAAAAATAATTTTTTACTGTCTCAAATTTTAATTACGCCAGGGATTGCCTTTTCTATAGTAAATTATTCAAAAAATAATTTTTTACTGTCGCAAATTATAATTACGCCAGGGATTGCCTTTTCTATAGTAAATTATTCACAAAATAATTTTATACTGTCTCAAATTTTAATTACGCCAGGGATTGCCTTTTCTATAGTAAATTTTTCAAAAATTCATTTTTTACTGTCTCAAATTTTAATTACGCCAGGGATTGCCTTTTCTATAGTAAATTATTCAAAAATTCATTTTTTACTGTCTGAAATTTTAATTACGCCAGGGATTGCCTTTTCTATAGTAAATTATTCAAAAAATAATTTTTTACTGTCGCAAATTATAATTACGCCAGGGATTGCCTTTTCTATAGTAAATTATTCACAAAATAATTTTATACTGTCTCAAATTTTAATTACGCCAGGGATTGCCTTTTCTATAGTAAATTTTTCAAAAATTCATTTTTTACTGTCGCAAATTATAATTACGCCAGGGATTGCCTTTTCTATAGTAAATTATTCACAAAATAATTTTATACTGTCTCAAATTTTAATTACGCCAGGGATTGCCTTTTCTATAGTAAATTTTTCAAAAATTCATTTTTTACTGTCTCAAATTTTAATTACGCCAGGGATTGCCTTTTCTATAGTAAATTATTCAAAAAATAATTTTTTACTGTCGCAAATTATAATTACGCCAGGGATTGCCTTTTCTATAGTAAATTATTCAAAAATTAATTTTTTTCTGTCGCAAATTTTAATTACGCCAGGGATTGCCTTTTCTATAGTAAATTATTCAAAAAATAATTTTTTACTGTCGCAAATTATAATTACGCCAGGGATTGCCTTTTCTATAGTAAATTTTTCAAAAATTCATTTTTTACTGTCTCAAATTTTAATTACGCCAGGGATTGCCTTTTCTATAGTAAATTATTCAAAAATTCATTTTTTACTGTCTGAAATTTTAATTACGCCAGGGATTGCCTTTTCTATAGTAAATTATTCAAAAATTCATTTTTTACTGTCTCAAATTTTAATTACGCCAGGGATTGCCTTTTCTATAGTAAATTTTTCAAAATTCATTTTTTACTGTCTCAAATTTTAATTACGCCAGGGATTGCCTTTTCTATAGTAAATTATTCAAAAATTCATTTTTTACTGTCTGAAATTTTAATTACGCCAGGGATTGCCTTTTCTATAGTAAATTATTCAAAAATTCATTTTTTACTGTCTCAAATTTTAATTATGCCAGGGATTGCCTTTTCTATAGTAAATTATTCAAAAAATTCATTTTTTACTGTCTCAAATTTTAATTACGCCAGGGATTGCCTTTTCTATAGTAAATTATTCAAAAATTAATTGTTTACTGTCGCAAATTTTAATTACGCCAGGGATTGCCTTTTCTATAGTAAATTATTCAAAAATTAATTTTTTTCTGTCGCAAATTTTAATTACGCCAGGGATTGCCTTTTCTATAGTAAATTATTCAAAAATTAATTTTTTACTGTCTCAAATTTTAATTACGCCAGGGATTGCCTTTTCTATAGTAAATTATTCAAAAATTAATTGTTTACTGTCGCAAATTTTAATTACGCCAGTGATTGCCTTTTCTATAGTAAATTTTGCAAAAACTAATTTTTTACTGTCGCAAATTTTAATTACGCCAGGGATTGCCTTTTCTATAGTAAATTATTCAAAAATTAATTTTTTTCTATCGCAAATTTTAATTACGCCAGGGATTGCCTTTTCTATAGTAAATTATTCAAAAATTAATTTTTTACTGTCGCAAATTATAATTACGCCAGGGATTGCCTTTTCTATAGTAAATTATTCAAAAATTCATTTTTTACTTTCTCAAATTTTAATTACGCCAGGGATTGCCTTTTCTATAGTAAATTTTGCAAAAACTAATTTTTTACTTTCGCAAATTTTAATTACGCCAGGGATTGCCTTTTCTATAGTAAATTTTGCAAAAACTAATTTTTTACTGTCGCAAATTTTAATTACGCCAGGGATTGCCTTTTCTATAGTAAATTATTCAAAAAATAATTGTTTAGTGTCTCAAATTTTAATTACGCCAGGGATTGCCTTTTGTATAGTAAATTATTCAAAAAATAATTTTTTACTGTCTCAAATTTTAATTACGCCAGGGATTGCCTTTTCTATAGTAAATTATTCAAAAATTCATTTTTTACTGTCTCAAATTTTAATTACGCCAGGGATTGCCTTTTCTATAGTAAATTATTCAAAAAATAATTGTTTACTGTCGCAAATTTTAAATACGCCAGGGATTGCCTTTTCTATAGTAAATTATTCAAAAATTCATTTTTTTACTGTCGCAAATTATAATTACGCCAGGGATTGCCTTTTCTATAGTAAATTATTCAAAAAAATAATTTTTTACTGTTGCAAATTTTAAATACGCCAGGGATTGCCTTTTCTATAGTAAATTAATCAAAAAATAATTTTTTTACTGTCTCAAATTTTAATTACGCCAAGGATTGCCTTTTCTATAGTAAATTATTCAAAAATTCATTTTTTACTGTCTCAAATTTTAATTACGCCAGGGATTGCCTTTTCTATAGTAAATTATTCAAAAAATAATTTTTTACTGTCGCAAATTTTAAATACGCCAGGGATTGCCTTTTCTATAGTAAATTATTCAAAAATTCATTTCTTACTGTCGCAAATTATAATTACGCCAGGGATTGCCTTTTCTATAGTAAAATATTCAAAAATTCACTTTTTACTGTCTCAAATTTTAATTACGCCAGGGATTGCCTTTTCTATAGTAAAATTATTCAAAAATTCATTTTTTACTGTCGCAAATTTTAATTACGCCAGGGATTGCCTTTTCTATAGTAAATTATTCAAAAAATAATTTTTTTCTGTCGCAAATTTTAATTACGCCAGGGATTGCCTTTTCTATAGTAAATTATTCAAAAAATAATTTTTTACTGTCGCAAATTTTAAATACGCCAGGGATTGCCTTTTCTATAGTAAATTATTCAAAAAATAATTTTTTACTGTCTCAAATTTTAATTACGCCAGGGATTGCCTTTTCTATAGTAAATTATTCAAAAAATAATTGTTTACTGTCGCAAATTTTAAATACGCCAGGGATTGCCTTTTCTATAGTAAATTATTCAAAAATTCATTTTTTACTGTCTCAAATTTTAATTACGCCAGGGATTGCCTTTTCTATAGTAAATTATTCAAAAAATAATTGTTTTACTGTCGCAAATTTTAAATACGCCAGGGATTGCCTTTTCTATAGTAAATTATTCAAAAATTCATTTTTTACTGTCGCAAATTATAATTACGCCAGGGATTGCCTTTTCTATAGTAAATTATTCAAAAAATAATTTTTTACTGTCTCAAATTTTAATTACGCCAGGGATTGCCTTTTCTATAGTAAATTATTCAAAAAATAATTTTTTACTGTCGCAAATTTTAAATACGCCAGGGATTGCCTTTTCTATAGTAAATTATTCAAAAATTCATTTTTTACTGTCTCAAATTTTAATTACGCCAGGGATTGCCTTTTCTATAGTAAATTATTCAAAAAATAATTGTTTACTGTCGCAAATTTTAAATACGCCAGGGATTGCCTTTTCTATAGTAAATTATTCAAAAATTCATTTTTTACTTTCGCAAATTATAATTACGCCAGGGATTGCCTTTTCTATAGTAAATTTTGCAAAAACTAATTTTTTACTGTCGCAAATTTTAATTACGCAAGGGATTGCCTTTTCTATAGTAAATTATTCAAAAAATAATTGTTTAGTGTCTCAAATTTTAATTACGCCAGGGATTGCCTTTTGTATAGTAAATTATTCAAAAAATAATTTTTTACTGTCTCAAATTTTAATTACGCCAGGGATTGCCTTTTCTATAGTAAATTATTCAAAAATTCATTTTTTACTGTCTCAAATTTTAATTACGCCAGGGATTGCCGTTTCTATAGTAAATTATTCAAAAAATAATTGTTTACTGTCGCAAATTTTAAATACGCCGGGGATTGCCTTTTCTATAGTAAATTATTCAAAAATTCATTTTTTACTGTCGCAAATTATAATTACGCCAGGGATTGCCTTTTCTATAGTAAATTATTCAAAAAATAATTTTTTACTGTCTCAAATTTTAATTACGCCAGGGATTGCCTTTTCTATAGTAAATTATTCAAAAAAATAATTTTTTACTGTCGCAAATTTTAAATAAGCCAGGGATTGCCTTTTCTATAGTAAATTATTCAAAAAATAATTTTTTTACTGTCTCAAATTTTAATTACGCCAGGGATTGCCTTTTCTATAGTAAATTATTCAAAAAACAATTTTTTACTGTCGCAAATTTTAAATACGCCAGGGATTGCCGTTTCTATAGTAAATTATTCAAAAAATAATTTTTTACTGTCTCAAATTTTAATTACGCCAGGGATTGCCTTTTCTATAGTAAATTTTTCAAAAATTCATTTTTTACTGTCTCAAATTTTAATTACGCCAGGGATTGCCTTTTCTATAGTAAATTATTCAAAAATTCATTTTTTACTGTCTCAAATTTTAATTACGCCAGGGATTGCCTTTTCTATAGTAAATTATTCAAAAATTAATTTTTTCTTTCGCAAATTTTAATTACGCCAGGGATTGCCTTTTCTATAGTAAATTATTTAAAAAAAAAAATTTTTACTGTTGCAAATTATAATTACGCCAGGGATTGCCTTTTCTATAGTAAATTATTCACAAAATAATTTTATACTGTCTCAAATTTTAATTACGCCAGGGATTGCCTTTTCTATAGTAAATTTTTCAAAAATTCATTTTTTACTGTCTCAAATTTTAATTACGCCAGGGATTGCCTTTTCTATAGTAAATTATTCAAAAATTCATTTTTTACTGTCTGAAATTTTAATTACGCCAGGGATTGCCTTTTCTATAGTAAATTATTCAAAAATTCATTTTTTACTGTCTCAAATTTTAATTACGCCAGGGATTGCCTTTTCTATAGTAAATTATTCAAAAAATTCATTTTTTACTGTCTCAAATTTTAATTACGCCAGGGATTGCCTTTTCTATAGTAAATTATTCAAAAATTAATTGTTTACTGTCGCAAATTTTAATTACGCCAGGGATTGCCTTTTCTATAGTAAATTATTCAAAAATTAATTTTTTTCTGTCGCAAATTTTAATTACGCCAGGGATTGCCTTTTCTATAGTAAATTATTCAAAAATTAATTTTTTACTGTCTCAAATTTTAATTACGCCAGGGATTGCCTTTTCTATAGTAAATTATTCAAAAATTAATTGTTTACTGTCGCAAATTTTAATTACGCCAGGGATTGCCTTTCTATAGTAAATTTTGCAAAAACTAATTTTTTACTGTCGCAAATTTTAATTACGCCAGGGATTGCCTTTTCTATAGTAAATTATTCAAAAATTAATTTTTTTCTGTCGCAAATTTTAATTACGCCAGGGATTGCCTTTTCTATAGTAAATTATTCAAAAATTAATTTTTTACTGTCGCAAATTATAATTACGCCAGGGATTGCCTTTTCTATAGTAAATTATTCAAAAATTCATTTTTTACTGTCTCAAATTTTAATTACGCCAGGGATTGCCTTTTCTATAGTAAATTTTGCAAAAACTAATTTTTTACTGTCGCAAATTTTAATTACGCCAGGGATTGCCTTTTCTATAGTAAATTTTGCAAAAACTAATTTTTTACTGTCGCAAATTTTAATTACGCCAGGGATTGCCTTTTCTATAGTAAATTATTCAAAAAATAATTGTTTAGTGTCTCAAATTTTAATTACGCCAGGGATTGCCTTTTGTATAGTAAATTATTCAAAAAATAATTTTTTACTGTCTCAAATTTTAATTACGCCAGGGATTGCCTTTTCTATAGTAAATTATTCAAAAATTCATTTTTTACTGTCTCAAATTTTAATTACGCCAGGGATTGCCTTTTCTATAGTAAATTATTCAAAAAATAATTGTTTACTGTCGCAAATTTTAAATACGCCAGGGATTGCCTTTTCTATAGTAAATTATTCAAAAATTCATTTTTTACTGTCGCAAATTATAATTACGCCAGGGATTGCCTTTTCTATAGTAAATTATTCAAAAAAATAATTTTTTACTGTCCGCAAATTTTAAATACGCCAGGGATTGCCTTTTCTATAGTAAATTAATCAAAAAATAATTTTTTACTGTCTCAAATTTTAATTACGCCAGGGATTGCCTTTTCTATAGTAAATTATTCAAAAATTCATTTTTTACTGTCTCAAATTTTAATTACGCCAGGGATTGCCTTTTCTATAGTAAATTATTCAAAAAATAATTTTTTACTGTCGCAAATTTTAAATACGCCAGGGATTGCCTTTTCTATAGTAAATTATTCAAAAATTCATTTCTTACTGTCGCAAATTATAATTACGCCAGGGATTGCCTTTTCTATAGTAAATTATTCAAAAATTCATTTTTTACTGTCTCAAATTTTAATTACGCCAGGGATTGCCTTTTCTATAGTAAAATTTTGCAAAAACTAATTTTTTACTGGCGCAAATTTTAATTACGCCAGGGATTGCCTTTTCTATAGTAAATAATTCAAAAAATAATTTTTTTTCTGTCGCAAATTTTAATTACGCCAGGGATTGCCTTTTCTATAGTAAATTATTCAAAAATTCATTTTTTACTGTCTCAAATTTTAATGACGCCAGGGATTGCCTTTTCTATAGTAAATTATTCAAAAATTAATTGTTTACTGTCGCAAATTTTAATTACGCCAGGGATTGCCTTTTCTATAGTAAATTATTCAAAAATTAATTTTTTACTGTCGCAAATTATAATTACGCCAGGGATTGCCTTTTCTATAGTAAATTATTCAAAAATTCATTTTTTACTGTCTCAAATTTTAATTACGCCAGGGATTGCCTTTTCTATAGTAAAATTTTGCAAAAACTAATTTTTTACTGGCGCAAATTTTAATTACGCCAGGGATTGCCTTTTCTATAGTAAATTATTCAAGAAATAATTTTTTTCTGTCGCAAATTTTAATTACGCCAGGGATTGCCTTTTCTATAGTAAATTATTCAAAAATTAATTTTTTTCTGTCGCAAATTTTAATTACGCCAGGTATTGCCTTTTGTATAGTAAATTATTCAAAAAATAATTTTTTTCTGTCGCAAATTTTAATTACGCCAGGGATTGCCTTTTCTATAGTAAATTATTCAAAAAATAATTTTTTACTGTCTCAAATTTTAATTACGCCAGGGATTGCCTTTTCTATAGTAAATTATTCAAACAATAATTTTTTACTGTCGCAAATTTTAAATCCGCCAGGGATTGCCTTTTCTATAGTAAATTATTCAAAAATTCATTTTTTACTGTCGCAAAATATAATTACGCCAGGGATTGCCTTTTCTATAGTAAATTTTGCAAAAAATAATTTTTTACTGTCGCAAATTTTAATTACGCCAGGTATTGCCTTTTCTATAGTAAATTATTCAAATAATAATTTTTTCTGTCGCAAATTTTAATTACGCCAGGGATTGCCTTTTCTATAGTAAATTATTCAAAAATTCATTTTTTACTGTCTCAAATTTTAATTACGCCAGGGATTGCCTTTTCTATAGTAAATTTTGCAAAAAATAATTTTTTACTGTCTCAAATTTTAATTACGCCAGGGATTGCCTTTTCGATAGTAAATTATTCAAAAATTCATTTTTTACTGTCTCAAATTGTAATTACGCCAGGGATTGCCTTTTCTATAGTAAATTGTGCAAAAAATAATTTTTTACTGTCTCAAATTTTAATTAGGCCAGGGATTGCCTTTTCTATAGTAAATTATTCAAAAATTCATTTTTTACTGTCTCAAATTTTAATTACGCCAGGAATTGCCTTTTCTATAGTAAATTTTGCAAAAAATCATTTTTTACTGTCTCAAATTTTAATTACGCCAGGTATTGCCTTTTCTATAGTAAATTTTGCAAAAAATAATTGTTTAGTGTCTCAAATTTTAATTACGCCAGGGATTGCCTTTTGTATAGTAAATTATTCAAAAAATAATTTTTTTCTGTCGCAAATTTTAATTACGCCAGGGATTGCCTTTTCTATAGTAAATTATTCAAAAAATAATTTTTTACTGTCGCAAATTATAATTACGCCAGGGATTGCCTTTTGTATAGTAAATTACTCAAAAATTCATTTTTTACTCTCTCAAATTTTAAATACGCCAGGGATTGCCTTTTCTATAGTAAATTATTCAAAAATTCATTTTTTACTGTCTCAAATTTTAATTACGCCAGGGATTGCCTTTTGTTTAGTAAATTATACAAAAAATAATTTTTTACTGTCGCAAATTTAATTACGCCAGGGATTGCCTTTTCTATAGTAAATTATTCAAAAAATAATTTTTTCTGTCACAAATTTTAATTACGCCAGGGATTGCCTTTTCTATAGTAAATTATTCAAAAATTCTATTTTTACTGTCTCAAATTTTAATTACGCCAGGGATTGCCTTTTCTATAGTAAATTATTCAAAAGTTCATTTTTTACTGTCGCAAATTTTAATTACGCCAGGGATTGCCTTTTCTATAGTAAATTATTCAAAAAATTCATTTTTTACTGTCTCAAATTTTAATTACGCCAGGGATTGCCTTTTCTATAGTAAATTATAAAAAAATAATTTTTTACTGTCGCAAATTTTAATTACGCCAGGGATTGCCTTTTCTATAGTAAATTATTCAAAAAATAATTTTTTCTGTCACAAATTTTAATTACGCCAGGGATTGCCTTTTCTATAGTAAATTATTCAAAAATTCATTTTTTACTGTCTCAAATTTTAATTACGCCAGGGATTGCCTTTTGTATAGTAAATTATTCAAAAAATAATTTTTTTTCTGTCGCAAATTTTAATTACGCCAGGGATTGCCTTTTCTATAGTAAATTATTCAAAAAATAATTTTTTACTGTCTCAAATTTTAATTACGCCAGGGATTGCCTTTTCTATAGTAAATTTTGCAAAAACTAATTTTTTACTGTCGCAAATTTTAATTACGCCAGGGATTGCCTTTTGTATAGTAAATTATTCAAAAATTCATTTTTTACTGTCTCAAATTTTAATTACGCCAGGGATTGCCTTTTCTATAGTAAATTATTCAAAAAATAATTTTTTACTGTCGCAAATTTTAATTACGCCAGGGATTGCCTTTTATATAGTAAATTATTCAAAAAATAATTTTTTCTGTCACAAATTTTAATTACGCCAGGGATTGCCTTTTCTATAGTAAATTATTCAAAAATTCATTTTTTACTGTCTCAAATTTTAATTACGCCAGCCTTTTCTATAGTAAATTATCCAAAAAATTCATTTTTTACTGTCTCAAATTTTAAGTACCCCAGGGATTGCCTTTTCTATAGTAAATTATTCAAAAATTCATTTTTTACTGTCTCAAATTTTAATTACGCCAGGGATTGCCTTTTCTATAGTAAATTATTCAAAAGTTCATTTTTTACTGTCGCAAATTTTAATTACGCCAGGGATTGCCTTTTCTATAGTAAATTATAAAAAAATAATTTTTTACTGTCGCAAATTTTAATTACGCCAAGGATTGCCTTTTCTATAGTAAATTATTCAAAAAATAATTTTTTCTGTCACAAATTTTAATTACGCCAGGGATTGCCTTTTCTATAGTAAATTATAAAAAAATAATTTTTTACTGTCGCAAATTTTAATTACGCCAGGGATTGCCTTTTCTATAGTAAATTATTCAAAAAATAATTTTTTCTGTCACAAATTTTAATTACGCCAGGGATTGCCTTTTCTATAGTAAATTATTCAAAAATTCATTTTTTACTGTCTCAAATTTTAATTACGCCAGGGGTTGCCTTTTCTATAGTAAATTATTCAAAAAATAATTTTTTACTGTCTCAAATTTTAATTACGCCAGGGATTGCCTTTTCTATAGTAAATTTGGCAAAAACTAATTTTTTACTGTCGCAAATTTTAATTACGCCAGGGATTGCCTTTTGTATAGTAAATTATTCAAAAATTCATTTTTTACTGTCTCAAATTTTAATTACGCCAGGGATTGCCTTTTGTTTAGTAAATTATTCAAAAATTAATTGTTTACTGTCGCAAATTTTAATTACGCCAGGGATTGCCTTTTCTATAGTAAATTATTCGAAAATTAATTTTTTTCTGTCGCAAATTTTAATTACGCCAGGGATTGCCTTTTCTATAGTAAATTATTCAAAAATTTATTGTTTACTGTCGCAAATTTTAATTACGCCAGGGATTGCCTTTTCTATAGTAAATTTTTCAAAAATTAATTTTTTACTGTCGCAAATTATAATTACGCCAGGGATTGCCTTTTCTATAGTAAATTATAAAAAAAATCATTTTTTACTGTCCCAAATTTTAATCACGACAGGGATTGCCTTTTCTATAGTAAATTTTTCAAAAACTAATTTTTTACTGTCGCAAATTTTAATTACGCCAGGGATTGCCTTTTCTGTAGTAAATTATTCAAAAATTCATTTTTTACTGTCTCAAATTTTAATTACGCCAGGGATTGCCTTTTCTATAGTAAATTTTGCAAAAAATAATGTTTTACTGTATCAAATTTTAATTACGCCAGGGATTGCCTTTTCTATAGTAAATTATTCAAAAAATAATTGTTTAGTGTCGCAAATTATAATTACGCCAGGGATTGCCTTTTCTATAGTAAATTATTCAAAAAATTCATTTTTACTGTCGCAAATTTTAATTACGACAGGGATTGCCTTTTCTATAGTAAATTATTCAAACATTCATTTTTTACTGTCGCAAATTTTAATTACGCCAGCGATTGCCTTTTCTATAGTAAATTATTCAAAAATTAATTGTTTAGTGTCGCAAATTTTAATTACGCCAGGGATTGCCTTTTCTATAGTAAAATTATTCAAAAATTCATTTTTTACTGTCTCAAATTTTAATTACGCCAGGGATTGCCTTTTCTATAGTAAATTATTCAAAAATTCATTTTTTACTGTCTCAAATTTTAATTACGCCAGGGATTGCTTTTTCTATAGTAAATTATTCAAAAATTCATTTTTTACTGTCTCAAATTTTAATTACGCCAGGGGTTGCCTTTTCTATAGTAAATTATTCAAAAAATAATTTTATACTGTCGCAAATTTTAATTACGCCAGGGATTGCCTTTTCTATAGTAAATTATTCAAAAAATAATTTTTTACTCTTGCAAATTTTAAATACGCCAGGGATTGCCTTTTCTATAGTAAATTATTCAAAAATTCATTTTATACTGTCGCAAATTTTAATTACGCCAGGGATTGCCTTTTCTATAGTAAATTATTCAAAAAATAATTTTATACTGTCTCAAATTTTAATTAGGCCAGGGATTGCCTTTTCTATAGTAAATTTAGCAAAAAATAATTTTTTCTGTCACAAATTTTAATTACGCCAGGGATTGCCTTTTCTATAGTAAATTTTGCAAAAAATAATTTTATACTGTCTCAAATTTTAATTACGCCAGGGATTGCCTTTTCTATAGTAAATTATTCAAAAAATAATTTTTTGCTGTCGCAAATTATAATTACGCCAGGGATTGCCTTTCTATAGTAAATTATTCAAAAAAATCATTTTTTACTGTCTCAAATTTTAATTATGCCAGGAATTGCCTTTTCTATAGTAAATTATTCAAAAAATAATTTTTTACTGTCTCAAATTTTAATTACGCCAGGGATTGCCTTTTCTATAGTAAATTATTCAAAAATTCATTTTTTACTGTCTCAAATTTTAATTACGCCAGGGATTGCCTTTTCTATAGTAAATTATTCAAAAAATAATTTTTTACCGTCGCAAATTTTAATTACGCCAGGGATTGCCTTTTGTATAGTAAATTATTCAAAAAATAATTTTTTACTGTCCCAAATTTTAATTACGACAGGGATTGCCTTTTCTATAGTAAATTTTGCAAAAACTAATTTTTTACTGTCGCAAATTTTAATTACGCCAGGGATTGCCTTTTCTATAGTAAATTATTCAAAAAATAATTTTATACTGTCTCAAATTTTAATTACGCCAGGGGTTGCCTTTTCTATAGTAAATTATTCAAAAAATAATTTTATACTGTCGCAAATTTTAATTACGCCAGGGATTGCCTTTTCTATAGTAAATTATTCAAAAAATAATTTTTTACTGTTGCAAATTTTAAATACGCCAGGGATTGCCTTTTCTATAGTAAATTATTCAAAAATTCATTTTATACTGTCGCAAATTTTAATTACGCCAGGGATTGCCTTTTCTATAGTAAATTATTCAAAAAATAATTTTATACTGTCTCAAATTTTAATTAGGCCAGGGATTGCCTTTTCTATAGTAAATTTTGCAAAAAATAATTTTTTCTGTCACAAATTTTAATTACGCCAGGGATTGCCTTTTCTATAGTAAATTTTGCAAAAAATAATTTTATACTGTCTCAAATTTTAATTACGCCAGGGATTGCCTTTTCTATAGTAAATTATTCAAAAAATAATTTTTTGCTGTCGCAAATTATAATTACGCCAGGGATTGCCTTTCTATAGTAAATTATTCAAAAAATCATTTTTTTACTGTCTCAAATTTTAATTACGCCAGGGATTGCCTTTTCTATAGTAAATTATTCAAAAAATAATTTTTTACTGTCTCAAATTTTAATTACGCCAGGGATTGCCTTTTCTATAGTAAATTATTCAAAAATTCATTTTTTACTGTCTCAAATTTTAATTACGCCAGGGATTGCCTTTTCTATAGTAAATTATTCAAAAAATAATTTTTTACCGTCGCAAATTTTAATTACGCCAGGGATTGCCTTTTGTATAGTAAATTATTCAAAAAATAATTTTTTACTGTCCCAAATTTTAATTACGACAGGGATTGCCTTTTCTATAGTAAATTTTGCAAAAACTAATTTTTTACTGTCGCAAATTTTAATTACGCCAGGGATTGCCTTTTCTATAGTAAATTATTCAAAAATTCATTTTTTACTGTCTCAAATTTTAATTACGCCAGGGATTGCTTTTTCTATAGTAAATTATTCAAAAATTCATTTTTTACTGTCTCAAATTTTAATTACGCCAGGGGTTGCCTTTTCTATAGTAAATTATTCAAAAATAATTTTATACTGTCGCAAATTTTAATTACGCCAGGGATTGCCTTTTCTATAGTAAATTATTCAAAAATTCATTTTTTACTGTCCCAAATTTTAATTACGACAGGGATTGCCTTTTCTATAGTAAATTTTGCAAAAACTAATTTTTTACTGTCGCAAATTTTAACTACGCCAGGGATTGCCTTTTCTATAGTAAATTTTGCAAAAACTAATTTTTTACTGTCGCAAATTATAATTACGCCAGGGATTGCCTTTTCTATAGTAAACTATTCAAAAAATAATTTTATACTCTTTCAAATTTTAAATACGCCAGGGATTGCCTTTTCTATAGTAAATTTTGCCAAAAATAATTTTTTACTGTCGCAAATTATAATTACGCCAGGGATTGCCTTTTCTGTAGTAAATTATTCAAAAATTCATTTTTTACTGTCTCAAATTTTAATTACGCCAGGGATTGCCTTTTCTATAGTAAATTTTGCAAAAAATAATGTTTTACTGTCTCAAATTTTAATTACGCCAGGGATTGCCTTTTCTATAGTAAATTATTCAAAAAATAATTGTTTAGTGTCGCAAATTATAATTACGCCAGGGATTGCCTTTTCTATAGTAAATTAATCAAAAAATTCATTTTTACTGTCGCAAATTTTAATTACGCCAGGGATTGCCTTTTCTGTAGTAAATTATTCAAACATTCATTTTTTACTGTCGCAAATTTTAATTACGCCAGGGATTGCCTTTTCTATAGTAAATTATTCAAAAATTCATTTTTTACTGTCACAAATTTTAATTACGCCAGGGATTGCCTTTTCTATAGTAAATTATTCAAAAATTAATTTTTTTCTGTCGCAAATTTTAATTACGCCAGGGATTGCCTTTTCTATAGTAAATTATTCAAAAAATAATTTTTTACTGTCGCAAATTTTAATTACGCCAGGGATTGCCTTTTGTATAGTAAATTATTCAAAAAATATTTTTTTCTGTCGCAAATTTTAATTACGCCAGGGATTGCCTTTTCTATAGTAAATTATTCAAAAAATAATTTTTTACTGTCTCAAATTTTAATTACGCCAGGGTTTGCCTTTTCTATAGTAAATTATTCAAAAAATAATTTTTTACTCTCGCAAATTATAATTACGCCAGGGATTGCCTTTTCTATAGTAAATTATTCAAAAAATTCATTTTTTACTGTCTCAAATTTTAATTACGCCAGGAATTGCCTTTTCTATAGTAAATTATTCAAAAATTCATTTTTTCTGTCGCAAATTTTAATTACGCCAGGGATTGCCTTTTCTATAGTAAATTATTCAAAAATTCATTTTTTCTGTCGCAAATTTTAATTACGCCAGGGATTGCCTTTTCTATAGTAAATTATTCAAAAATTCATTTTTTACTGTCTCAAATTTTAATTACGCCAGGATTGCCTTTTCTATAGTAAATTTTGCAAAAAATAATTTTTTACTGTCGCAAATTTTAATTACGCCAGGGATTGCCTTTTCTATAGTAAATTATTCAAAAATTAATTTTTTTCTGTCGCAAATTTTAACTACGCCAGGGATTGCCTTTTCTATAGTAAATTATTCAAAAATTAATTGTTTACTGTCGCAAATTTTAATTACGCCAGGGATTGCCTTTTCTATAGTAAATTATTCAAAAAATAATTTTTTACTGTCGCAAATTATAATTACGCCAGGGATTGCCTTTTCTATAGTAAATTATTCAAAAAATTCATTTTTTACTGTCTCAAATTTTAATTACGCCAGGGATTGCCTTTTCTATAGTAAATTATTCAAAAAATAATTTTTTACTGTCGCAAATTATAATTACGCCAGGGATTGCCTTTTCTATAGTAAATTATTCAAAAAATTCATTTTTACTGTCGCAAATTTTAATTACGCCAGGGATTGCCTTTTCTATAGTAAATTATTCAAAAATTCATTTTTTATTGTCTCAAATTTTAATTACGCCAGGGATTGCCTTTTCTATAGTAAATTATTCAAAAAATAATTTTATACTGTCACAAATTTTAATTACGCCAGGGATTGCCTTTTCTATAGTAAATTATTCAAAAAATAATTTTTTTCTGTCGCAAATTTTAATTACGCCAGGGGATTGCCTTTTCTATAGTAAATTATTCAAAAATTAATTGTTTACTGTCTCAAATTTTAATTACGCCAGGGATTGCCTTTTCTATAGTAAATTATTCAAAAAATAATTTTTTACTGTCGCAAATTTTAATTACGCCAGGGATTGCCTTTTCTATAGTAAATTATTCAAAAATTTATTTTTTACTGTCTCAAATTTTAATTACGCCAGGGATAGCATTTTCTATAGTAAATTATTCAAAAATTCATTTTTTACTGTCGCAAAGTTTAATTACGCCAGGGATTGCCTTTTCTATAGT